>CAUYRT010091492.1:0-14352 GCA_963574885.1 Lepilemur ruficaudatus | reverse complement strand
TGCTTTTGAGAGTGATTTCACATCTATGTCCTGATGTGTTCACATTTCCCTGGCCCTGCTCAGAGATGGCGACAGCAGAATACAGGGGTGATTGAGGCAGAGCGAATGGGTGTAGAACGGAGGAGCTGACCTGAAACTCCTTTCCTGAGCCTGCTCCATGTTCCCAAAACTCAAAATGATCATCACAGCCCTAACTAGCACTGTCCGCCCGGCCCTGGGCTCAGCTGAGAGCAGCCGCTTCCCATTCCCTGGACCCGCCTCCTGAGCTTGCTCTGGCCAGGCTCCCTGAGCGGAACCTCCCCCATCTGGACTTTGAAGCACAGCTGAAGTGTGACCTTGCACGTGGAGGTTTTGTGCTGGCCACCCCCTCCTGAGGCTGCAATCTCTCCTTCCCCTCCTACTGAAAGCATGTTACAGTCTCTCCCATCTTCGACATTCCCCTCTGAGTAATACTTACATCAACAAATACCCACACAGCAGGTGCTGTGAATGCATTGGGCACTGCTCTAGTGAGTCCTCTTATAGCACAGGCTTAATCTTCAAGACAGCTTTGTATGAAGGTCAATGATTATGTCCATTTTACAGATAAGGAAACTGAGGCCCTGTGAGGGCCCACAGCCAGTACGTGCCAGAGCCGGGATTTGAACCCAGGCAGTCTATCTCCAGAGTCCATGCTCTTAACGCCCCGCTGTTATACTGACTTTGCTCTTTTAAGTTTCCAGAACCAATTGTGGATGTAGCTCCTGCTCTGTTTGCTGGGACATTGCTTGGAACCTTGAGCCACTGTGTCCAAGTCTAACCACGCCAGGGCGGCCACACCGTGAGGAAGCCCAGGCTATAGGAGAGGTTCTAGTGGATAGCCCCGCTGAGGGCCCAGACGACAGCCAGCGTGGAGGGAAGACACCTCCAGGTCATTTTGGATGCGGCTTTGGAGTGTTGCCAGACACCATGGGCAGGGACGAGCCATCCCCTGTGCCCAACCTGACCTCTGGCCCACAGAATCCGGGAGCATAATGAAATGGTCGTTTTAAGCTGCTAAGTTTTGGGGGTGCTATGCAGTCATGGATAAATGGAACAACTGGCATCAGCCCCCCGCCCCACCCCTGCACAGAACCCTTTCTCCTCAGTGCCGGGTCTCTAGGTAGCTGGATTCTGGGGGCTCATTTCTGCCTGGACTTTCTTCACCTCCTGGCCACCACTGAGGCCTTCTTACTAACACCCTGGCCTTGGCTTCCATGACACCTTCCTCCCTCCCCATCCGGCCCTCTCTCTTGCTGCCTGTCCCTCAGTTCCCTTCGTGGGGTCCCCTTCTGCCCATCACCCTGCAGTGTGGGTGTCCTCCAGGATCTCCCACATGAAGGGCCCCAAATCCATGTTCCTGGGGCAGACCACATCCTTAGTGCGGCGTCCTCTCTGCTCTGGCGCTGCCTCTCCCCCGGATTTGCTGCGGCCACCTACTCCTTGTCCCCTGCTGTTCCCCAGGCGTGGCCTGAACACCGTGGTGGACAGGCACCGAGCTGGCCCTAGGAGTGCCGTGGAGGTGGCGGGCCACGCGCTGGTGGGGACAGCGAAGGGAAAGCCATGGTTTCGGATCCTCCTGTCCTGGTGGGAGCGTGCGGTGGGAGTGTGGCTGCGAGTGTGTGCCGGCCAGGCCGGGCGGGGCCACCTAACGGCAGAGGTAAGCAAGGAGATGTGGTTAAAAGTGAAGGTGTCGAAGGTCTGACCAAAGTGGGGCAAGCTCATGGATGGCATCTGGCATCGTGGCCTGAATCGTGTCCCCTCCAAACTCTTACATTGGAGCCCTAACACCTGGGATTTCAGAATGGGACTGTATTTGGAGATGGGGCTGTAAAGAGGTGATGATGTTAAAATGAGGTCATTATGGTGGGCCCTAATCCAACACGAGTGGTGTTCTTTAAAGAAGAGGAGATTGGGACACAGGCAAGACACAGACCGAGAGGCAACCACACGAGGACGCAGCGAGAAGGCGGCCGTCTGCAAGGCCAGGAGAGAGGCCTCCGAAGGAGCCGGCCCTGCCCACACCTAGATCTGGTACCTCCAGCTCGCAGACCCGTGAGAGAATAAGTGTCTGTCGTTCAAGCTGCCAGTCTGCAGGGCTCTGTCACGGCCGCCCCAGCACACGAATACACCTGTTCCAAGGTGAGCCGGGAGAAGGGGACTGAGTGTCGAGGAGGAGGGCGACTTCAGAGCAGGCTTCCCACCCGCAGCCCAGACAGGGAGGCTCAGGGTGCCCACACCCCTTGCCGGCTGACTCCGAAGCACAGCCGCCTCCCCAGTTCCTGAAGGTCCTTTGTACCTGCGCTGAACCTGGGAGTGAACCTGGATGTCCTTTAAGAAACAACCCCCACTCCATTTGCCTCCCAAGATGCTGTAGCGACAACAGCTACCAAAGGTGCCCAGACACACACGTCCATGTGCAGGCGCACACACGCACACACACACACACGAATATGTCATCCATTAAAATTCCAGTTTTACAAACTTGTTCTAAAATTGCCCAAAGGACATGGAAAATCGCTCTGCTTTGAAGATGTGTGCATTTTGGAATGGCCACCTCGGCCGACATCTGGTTTCCTGGTCTCTAGACTGAGGGGGGAGGTGGGTCTGGGGCTTCCTGCTCTCTGGCAGGGGTGGCTGGCTGGGGGGCTACCACCCTGGACACCCCCTGCTCTGCCAGCACCGTTCTGGGTTGGGCCTTGACTGGGTGAGGGTCCTGTGATGGCCGAGGTGCCAGTGTAGCCAGGGGCTGGGTGGCACCGTCCCTGTGCTGCCTCTCCCCACACAGCCTGGCTGCCAGCCTCTGACATCCCTCCCCGACAGCCCCCTGCCAAGTGGCAGCCTCCTCCCGGCCTCAGGGTGGGCAAATCTCCCCTCTGGCCTCTGTGGCCTGCCTGAGGTCTGTAGGGCGGAACAGTGTCCCCATTATCCAGATGCAAGACTGAGGAACAGAGAAGAGCCAGACCCTCACTGCTGACTCTGGTTCCATGTTTTCCCTGCCCTTGGCCAGGAAGGCAGGACACTGGGGCTGGCCCAGGATGGCTTCCTGGAGGAGGCTGCATTTAAACTGGGTCGATGGGTGAGTCCTCCTCAGAGGTGGCTAGGACACCTGCTCTGCCCTGGTCTCGGGCAGCATTTCTTCTGTTCTCTCTCCCACAACCCACAAGGCCCCGCAGGGCCAGGCTCCGGGCGGCGCTCGTGGGGCTAGGAGCTCCCCTCCCCTGCCTCGGCCCTGCGTCTCTTCCACACATAGCCCCTCTGCAAGGTTGCCATTCAGGTGAATCCAAGTCAGGATCCATGTTCCTGGCAGCCTGCGGTGACAGCTGCCACCATGAAGCCCCTCCCATCTCTCCAGCCCCTGCTGCCCTGGAGCTTCACATCTTTTATCTCATGTTCCTGCAGCCCTGCGCCCAGAGGCAGACGGGGTAACTGAGGCTCAGAGAGGCCCGGTGACCAGCCCGGGCACACAGGTGCCCACTAGGTAGCCAGGTGGGCTGCTCTGAGGCCACCTCCTCTCCAGTGGGGCTAGGGCAGCACCCTGCTCTCTGCCCAGCAGCAGTGGCCCTGAGGCAGCTGAGGGTGTGGCTGTCAGCTTCTGTCCTTTGGAACCCACAGTGGCCCCAGTCCTGGGTGTGCCTCCTTGATCCTCGGTGTGTTTGGTCACTTCTGCCCCAGATGTTCCCTGGGGACCTTGCAGATGCCACCATGGTGATGAGGCTCGTCTGTGAAGCACACAGCATGGTGCTGTCCCAGGAGTCATAGTCTAGTGAGTTGGGCGGGCCCTGACAGGGATGCCGTGGGCCCAGGGCAAGGGCACCTACCCGGCCTGGGCTGGCAGCCTGCAGAGACAAGTGCCCAGCCTGGCCTTGGGCGCAGGAGGGGAAGGGTGATGGGGCAGACAGTGTGAGCAGAGGAGGGAGACGAGTGGGGGTCTTGGGGGCTGAAGACAGGCCCAGCCCTGGCCCCAGTGGGGTGAGTGGGACCGCCAGCCCTAAGTGCCCCCACGGTAAGGCTGGGAGCCCACCAAGCTGTGGGGCCCAGAGCTGGGAGCCCGGAGACCCCTCCCAGGCTGGGGGCTCCACTGTGTAGTCCCCAGGGCCAGGCTGGGTGGGCCCCTCAAGGAGCCAGGCCGGGGTTGGCTGGGTTGGGAGGTTGTGCCTTGGCAAGGCCAGCTGTTTCCAGTTTGAGGGCTCCGGTTGCCATAAATTGTTTGTTCCACCAAACGCTGTTTCCTATTAAGCGGACTCCGGGAGACGGAGAGGCCGCCTTCACCGCGCGGCTCGTGTGCGTGCGTTGGGGGCTGGGGAGGGCCCTGAAGGGCTTGGATGTCGTGGACGTGTCCATCCTCCTCGCCTCCTGGCCTCCCACAGGCACACCTGGCCCTTGTCCTGGGGACTGTCCCTTGGCTTCCGAGCAGCTGCGTCCAACTGTAGGGTCTGAGAGCTGGGACGCAGGAGAGCTCAGGAAGGGGGTGCCCACTGACACCCCAGTTCGGCCTTCCCCTCCACCCCTGATCAAACTGACACGGGGGCTCCTGCCCACCCTGCCTTCCCGCCCTTCTCCCTGAAGGCTGGTTTGTACTCAGCCATTTACCCTCCTCCCCACAGCTGGGTCAACGGTTCCACATCCTGATGAGTTTGCATGACAGCGGACCCTGTCCTTGCCGAGATGGCGTAGGAATGGGTGGGGACAGCAGGCAGGGCATCTCCCAAGCCATGCTTTGGACGAGATCATGCCCTGACACAACTCTAGGAACTGTGGCAGCCCTCCTGTGACCGCGAGGGGCCCGGCCAGAGAGTGTCGAACTGCAGATGGCAGAGCCTGGGCCTCAGCCTAAGCTGCTGCCTTAGCCCTCGCTGGGGCTTCCCATGATGTGAGATAATACTAGCTATGACTTCACGAGGGCTTAACATTTCTAGAAACTGTGCTAACTGCTGGCATTCTTTAACAAATCTCTCTTGAGGTCGGGCACTGTCACAGGTGTGGGATGCAGACGTGCAGAAACCAGACATAAGTCCCTGCTCTCTGAGCATTTATAGTCTCCTCGCTTTAAATGTCATCTCACGATTCAAACAATAGCCTAAGGTAAAGTGACAGATGCCATTGTTTGGCTGGTGAAGCACACTTCCCCCCACGAACTGGGCATTCCTGACACTAGAGGCTAAGTTCTAGGCTCTTCTGAAGCTGGGGTTCTGCCTGGAACCCAGCTTTCTCCAAGCAGAGCCACCTGGCTGAGCCTTGGAAGGCGGTAGTGAGCACAGGGGTGTGGGTACAGTAGGCGCATGGGCTTTAGGGCAAAGCAGTGGCACTTGGTCCTCTCGGGCCATTGGGAATGGAGTGTAGTGACCGTCTAGCAGCGTGGATGGGGCTGAGTGCTGGGTGGGGCAGCTGCCAAGCTGCCTGTCAGTCCTGGAGCAATTAGGCGTTTCCTCTGGCTGACCCGGGAATTGGGTAGCTACCTAATCTCCAGAAATAAATCCTTTCCTACCTAAGTCAGCTGAAGTAGATTACATGCTTACTGCAAATACCACCACCTAACATGCACCACTGGCTTAGCAGAGGTGGTTGGGCGGTGGGTGGTGAGATCCTCCCACTATGGCTGTTGCTTTTCATGCAGTGGGAAAACATTCGGTCGAACTGTTGCTTCCTGTACTCAGGGAAGGAGGCCACAACCAGACATGTGGCTGGGTGCACCGACAGGATGGGACCTTCTCTGGGCTTATGTTCTTTGGGGAGGGTGTTTGGTGCTCTCTGTGGGGGAACAAGGCTGCATGGACGTGGGATACGCAAAGGGAGGGGCCACTAAGCAGGATCCTCCTCCTCCTCCCACATTTCCCCACGGCGTCTCCAGCTCACCTGAGCCCACGCACGGTCACAGTCTTAGTAGCTCAGTGTGGCTGAAAGTGGAGGGGAAAATCCTTAAGAGGAAGGAGCCCCCAACTTTGCTAGTCATTTCTCTGAAGTCACCAGCTAAGCTAAGCCTGTGTGGAGCAAAGCTCCAACCTGGATTTCCGTAAGCAGTGAAAACATCTCCAAAAATGAAGGCAAAATAAATACGCATTTAGATACACCAAAGCTGAATTTGTCACCAGCACTGCAACCACCCTTGTCCTCAGTGCCCCCTAAATCTTTTAATGAGTATAAATGAAATCATCTTTTTTGGCAGCCACTACACACAACTGGAACCCCCTAAATATTGTCCTGTGTGAAGCTACTGTGAGATTCATTTTCCTAAACTCAAACTTCTGGACCCAAAGGGGTTGGATTGAACTTGACAATCATTCCTGCTACCTTTTTTGTTTTTGAGACAGGATCTCGCTCTGTTGCCCAGGCTGGAGTGCTGTGGCATCATCATAGTTCACTGCAACCTCATACTCCTGGGCTCAAACGATCCTCCTGCCTCAGTTTCCCGAGTAGCTGGGACTACAGGTGTGTGCCACGACACCTGGCTAATTTTTCTATTTTTATTAGAGACAGGGTCTCACTCTTGCTCAGGTTGGTCTTGAACCAACCTGATCTCAAGCGATCCTCCCGCTCAGCTTCCCAGAGCACTAGGAATACAAGTGTGAGCCACTACATCCAGTCCCTGCCACCTCTCATCTCATGAAATGCAGCCTGTGCCTCTTTGGGGCCTCTCTACTGTCTGACGTATCCAGCAGCCCTGTCAATCTCATGCCACTCATAGATGTGAGGAACGTTCTGTATCTTCATCCAAAGCATCAATAAAAAGGTTGAGCAGGGCTAGGCTGAGACCAGAGACCAGAACCATCCTTCCAGCAACTGTCCCTCAGATCATCAGTTCTCAAAGTTTCCAGGATTGGCAAACCTTTGTCCTCTTAAAAATTACTGAGGATCCCTAAAAGCTTTTATGTCAATATTTATTTAAAAATTAAAAACATTTAATAATATTTATTAACTCATCAAAAACAACAATAATAAACCCATGGCATGTTAACACAAATAACACTTTTAGGAAAAAACCATCTTTCAAAATAAAAAAAATATTTATGAGAAGAGTGGCATAGTTTTGTATTTTTGCAAATCTCTAGTGTCTGCCTTAATAGAAGACAGCTGGATTCTCATATCGGTTTCCACTTTCAAGCTGTTGCGATATCACACACCATGCAGCTTCTGGAAAACTCCACTAAACACTCATGAAAGAATGAAAGTGAAAGAGCAAACGGCGGATGATGATGATGATGAAAGAGCCTTAGAGACCCCCAGGGCCTCTGGGTCGCACTTTGAGAACTGCTGCTTAGGTCGACATCCCTCCATTGGTTGAGCGCCCTACCCCTCCCTCTAGCCCTGCCCGAAGAAGCAATCGGTCTGTTTTTAGCGACTCTGAACCGGTTCTACCCCACCTTGGTACAGGAAGATGTAGAAACTGGGCTCAAGAGACTGTGGTAGCTGAGCTCTAATTGCTGGCAGGTGGGACCAGAACATAGGCCTCCAGTCACGGAGGATGGCCGTGGACACACGCCCACCCCTGAAATGCCTTTGTGAGTTTCTTTGGCCGAATGACGCCCACGGCTCACACGCTAATCTCCTTCATCTTCCCCAAGGAGTGAAGGGTCCTGGAGGGCAGGGAAGGGACTCGGCTCTGCCTGGGCTCTCCCTTCAGGGACAGGAGGCCCACCCTGTCCCCTGTGATAGCAATGTTCCCAAGCAAACGATCCGCGTTCCCAGCATCCACATGGAGCTGGGTTCTTCAATGTTCCGTGAAAACGGAGCCTGTGAGGATAGCGGTGGGGGATGGGAGCATGATTAGCTCTGGGGTTCGAGGTCTGCCTCTCATACCTGCGCTGTGGCCCCCGCAGCCCCTTTGTCCTGTATCACGTAATGCCCTCCGTCTTTCCTGTGTCACAGGCAGGGCTGGGGCCCAGAGGAACACATGCATGTGAGAAAACTGAAAAATGTGAACTATGACGTCACGAGGACGTCACATCCATTACACAGTGTCTCACAGAAGAGTCCTGTTTCACAACAAAGACGCTGAAGTGGGGGGAACTTGCCCAAGGCCACGTGGCCAGTTACACCAGAGTCGGGTGAGGAAGGAGCTGGTCCCTCCAAGCCCTGGGTGTCTAAGAGGGTTTTAGGTTTAAGTGTCCACCCTGGCACTTCTTAGGCAGTATCCCTGGGCTAGGTCCAGGGTGGTCACCCTGGTCACACTTAGGTGCCAGCCCTGACACCTTGCCAGTAGAGACTTGGATCCTTAGGGCTGGCTGATGTCTTGTGCCTTTCTGTGGGGAGGGGCAGTTTGGCCTTTATTTCAAAGAGACGTCACTGTCCGTCAGTAGCAATAATTGAACATCCAAGGGGAAAACTTGACAATCTAAGAAAAACCACCAACACAACCTCCCAAAGGCAAAATCGTCTGTTTTATTCAGCGTTTTTGGACTATTTATGATACTGTTCCTCCAGCAAGACCAATCTAGAATTTAGTGGGTGAGGAAATGTTTAAGAGAAATTATCAACTTGTTCTGAGGTTCACTTCTTTAAGTCTGTTTAAAATTTAAATTACTTATCCATTAGTGTTAACAGTTTTGACTGTAAAATCCAATAAACCTGCAGACACACAAGAGATGAAAATGAACGGTGCCCTGATTCACTGCCAAGCGAACACCTATGTGAACGCCGATCGTGAAGAAGTGGAACTTGGCTGGTACCCGGAGCCCCTCTGTTCCCCCAAATTAACCAGGGTCCTTGGCCTTCATGGTTTTACCACCTAAGCACACATTCCAAAGCTGCAGATTTTCTCAGCCTTGCTTGCTCCATGCAAATGAGCTCACATGGTATTATTCTTTTGCACAATCTTGTGTTTGCGAGATCCGCCTATGTAATCGGAAGCAGCTGGTTACTCATTTTTCATTGCTGTATAGTATTACATTGTATGCATATGTTGCCATTTATTTCTACACTGGGGTTGATAATCATTCGGGGCTTTTCCAGTTTTGAGGTAGTATGAATAATTTGACTACCAACAGTCCTGAACCACACATCCGTGCATTTCTTTTGGAGGCACTTCTAGCACTGGGATTGCTAGGTCTCAGGGTAGGAGTATCTGCAACTTTGGTAGATACTGCTGAACAGTTTTCCAAAGGGCTATCAATTAACATTCCTGCACGCAGTACAGGAGAATTCCTGTTGCTCCACACCTCACTAACACTCGATGTTGTTGGCCTTTTTAATTTAGCCATTTTGGTGAGTGTGCAATGGTATCGTATTAATTTGCATAAATTAATGTGCATTAATTTGCATTTTCCTTGATTTGAGCACTTTTTAAAATATGTTATTGGCCAATTGGAAATTTTTTGAGAAGTGCCTATGTCTTTGACCAATTTTCTTATTTTTTGTCTTATTGAGTTCTTTTTGTTATATATTTGAGCCCTTTGTGGTTCTGTGCATTATTACAAATGCCTCCTCTCACCTGTGGCTTGCCTTCTCACTCTGCTACTGATGTCTTCTGTTGAACAGGAGTCCCTAATTTGATTGTAATCTGATGTATTGGATCTTTTCTTTACAAGAATTATCCAAAGGACAAGAAGATTGTCTCCTATGCTTTCTTCTGGAATATTTTGGTTTAACTTTTCACATTTAGCTTTACAGTCCCCTGGAAATTCGTTTCGCATGTGGAGTAAAGCAGGAGTCGAGATTCATTCCCTGCACAGTGCCAGCACCATTTATAGGAAAAAAAGATCCTTTCCCCACTGGTCAGCGGTGTCCCTTTTGTCAAATCAACCGTCTCTATTCATTTGGACATTTTAATTCTACTCCATTGATACATTTTGTCTATCGTTGTAACAATACTAAACTGTTTTAATTGGAGTAGATCTGTAGGTCTTAGACATCTAGTAACGTATGAGAGTTTTGTTCTTTTTCAGATTTCTGGGCCATTCTTTTCTTTTGGAATTTTCATGTAAATTTTAGAGTACATTTTTCAAGTTTTCCCACTCTCCCCAAAAAACCTAGATTTGGATTGAGATTGCATTGAATCTATAGATCAATTCTGAGGGAGCCTACAAAATTAAGCTTTCCAATCCATGAATCTAATGGCCTTGGAAGGGTCCCTTATTTAAATCTTTAGTCTCACTCACTTTTGTTTTTAGCTTGATCTCTGGGCTAAAACAAAAAATGCAAAAATGTAAAAATTATAAATGGCTCACTTTTAAAATTTTACTTTCTATTGTTTATTGCTAGCATAAAGAAATACAAGTTTGGTTTTTTTGTCTATTATTTCGTATCAAGAAACCTTGCTAATTTTACTAGTTTATTGGCTGATTCTTTTAGATTAGCTACAGACACAATCGTGTCATTTGCAAATAATTACAGTTTATTTTCTTCCTACCCAATCTATTTTTTTTAAACCTTGGTCATACTAGATTAAGATCTCAGGTGCTATTTTCCCCCGACATGCAGAAAAATTGAAAAAGTTTTACAGTGTACTCTTGTATACCCACCATCTAGCTTCCACCATGCTAGAGTTTACCAAGTTTACTATACTTGCTTTATCACAAATATCCATTTATCAATCCATCCTCTTTTTGGTGTATTTCAAAGTAATTTTAGGTATCAGTACACTCCCCTCCAAATACTTTGGCATGCATAGCATTACTTAGTAACATTTTGAATGGAAATAGTGATAACAGACACCCTTTTCTTGCTCCTGATCACAGAATGAAAGCTTTTGATATTTTAAGTATGATGTGTTTGCTGTGGGTTTTTAAATAATAAGATTAAGACAGTTTCCTTTTTTTCTAGTTTGCTAAACATTTATGTCACCCAAGACTGTTGAATCAAATGTTCTTTGTGCATTTATTAAGATCACTTACTTCTCCTTTATTTTGTCAATGTGAATAACCTTGATTGATTTGGGAATAAATCCAATTTGATCATTTTTACACATTGATGTATTTTTACACATTGTTTTTTATGTATTGCTGGCTTCTATTTGCTAACATTTTGCTTAGACTGTTTGCATCTATATTCATAAAGACTGGTATGCAATGTTAATTTCTTATACTATTCTTGGCAGATTTTTATTTATTTATTTTATTTATTTATTTTTTGAGACAGAGTCTCACTCTGTTGCCCAGGCTAGAGTGAGTGCCATGGCATCAGCCTAGCTCACAGCAACCTCAAACTCCTGGGCTCAAGCAATCCTTCTGTCTCAGCCTCCCAAGTAGCTGGGACTACAGGCATGTGCCACCATGCCCGGCTAATTTTTTCTATATATTTTTAGTAGGCCAATTAATTTTTTTCTATTTTTAGTAGAGATGGGGTCTCACTCTGGCTCAGGCTGGTTTCGAACTCCTGACCTTGAGCGATCCTCCCACCTTGGCCTCCCAGAGTGCTAGGATTACAGGCGTGAGCCACCGCGCCCGGCAGATTTTTAATATCTAAGGTTGTGCTGGCTTCATAGAACAAATTTGGAAGATTTTTTCTCTGGGAGAGTTTGTATGAGATTGGTATTATCTCTGAAATGTTTGTGTTTGTTCACTGGTGAAGCCATCTGGGCCTATAAATTTCCTTTTGGGGAGATTTTAAATTATGGATTCAATTTATGCACTAGAGGTAGGATGATTCCAATGTTCAAGATCTTTTGATGTCAGTTTCGGAGAGTTTTTTTTCCCCCAAAGGAATTTGTTCATTATCCAAAATCTAAGGATACTTGATCTGAGGCATACTTGACATGTAAAAACTGCACATATGTAAAGTGTACAATTTGATTAGTTTTGACATATGTATGTCAAACCATCACTGCAATTAGGACCATTTACATCTAGGTTTAAGGTTTATTAGTATTCATGATATTCTCTTAAATATTTTTAAATTTCCGCATGATCTGGAGGGATACACTCATTTTCCCATCTGATATTGGCTATTCCTCTCTCCCTCCCACCTTTCTCCTTCTTCCCTTAGTCAGTCCTGTTACGGGCTATCAATCCTCTCCATTCCTCTAAAGAACCAGCTTTTGACTTTTTTGATTCCTTTTATCATATATTTATGTTCTGTATCAGTAATTTTGGCTTTTATTTATATTTTGGGTTTAATTTGTTGTTCTTCAAATTTTAAGGTGGTTGCTTGAAAAACTGATTTTCAACCTTTGTTCTTTTCTAACATATTAAAGATACACATTTTTAAACAGTTATAGTTGCATCCCACAGGTTTTTTTTTTCCTTCGTTAGCTTCAATACATAGTAGTTTCATTATTATTCAGTTCTAAACATTTCGGATTTCCTTCGTGATTTCTTTTTTGACAGATGGGTTATTTAGAAATCTATTTTATTTCCAAATATATGAGGATAAATTATCTTTTTGTAATTGATTTTTAGTTTAATTGCATTGTGGTCAGAGAATATATTTCATTTGAATTCTTTTGAAGTCTGATGAGACTTTTTTATAGCCCAGCATTTTGGGGTATGAGCCATTTGTGTTTGAAAATTATGCTATTGAGAGTAGTGTTCTACATACACCCATTTGGCCAAGTTTGCTAACTGCACTGCTTAAATCTATAACTTGATTTTTGTATACTAGGGTTTTTAATCAATTACCAAAATAGGCATGTTAAAATCTTACTCTGCATATTTGCCTACATTTCCTAGTTCTATCAAATTTTGTTTTATATATTTTCAGATTATATCAGGAAGTACATATAAATTTAGACTTATTACCTCTGATAATTAAATTGATCCTCTTATTTCTAAAAAATTTTTTTTGCCCTAAAGTTTATTTTAATATTAATATATCTATACCAGTTTCCTCATGGTTATTATTTACTGGGTATATATTTCTCCATCTTTTTGTTTTAAAATTTCTAAATTCATGTTTTAAAGTCTTTCCTGTAAACAGCATATGGTGGTTGTTTTAAAATTAAGCCTGATAATCTTTGTCAACATTTGAACATTAGTCCATTTACATTTAATGTAATGATTTATATAACAAATATCTTGCTTTCTATTTGTTCCACCTGTTCTGTCTTTTCTTCTATCCTTTCTTACCCTCTTTTGCAACTCTCAAACCTGTTCATTGAATGGATTAGTTCAATCCCTCTAAGGTTGAAAGTTATACTGATATCCCAAATATTAAAACATACTTATCAAAGTCTAATACTAAACGGGGTTTTTACCTTCTTCTTGGATGATGTAAGGGTCTTAGGGCACTTACAACTCAAGTGAAGCCCTTCCCACTTAAATTACTTTCATGTACTTTATTTCTACATACTATTTAAAACTCCACAAGACATAATTGTTTTATGTAGTCAATATTTATGTTGACTTACATGTTTCTCATTTTCATTGCTCTTCAATCTTTCCTGAAACTCTGTCCTTATGTTTGGGATCATTTTCCTTTGGCTTTAAAACATCCTTTTAATTTTCCTTTAGGTGTGCTGAATAATTCTTCCAGCTGTTTCTCTAAAAATGTCTTTATTTCTTCATTCTTGCTATTTTCCCCAATCAGAAATTTTAGATTCGCCGTCATGTTCTTTCAGTACCGTAAAAGGCAATGTTTCATTCCCTTCCATTGCTCCTGCAGAGAAGTCAGCTGCCCATCTAATGACTGTTCCTTCAATGCTTATATCCCTGTCCTCCCCACAGCCCTGTTTCCCCAGGAAGGATTAAAATTTTTGTTGTTTTTCAACAGTTTTACTACGACATGTCTAGGTGTGGATTGTCTGTTTTTATTTATCCCACTTGGGGTTTGTGGGAGGGCTTCTTGAATTTACGGCTTGTTAACATCCTTCATGAGTTTTGGAAACGTTCTCAGCCATTTATTTAAGTATCCCTTTCTTTTACTCTTGAGTTTCCAACTACACTTAGGTCGGACATCCTCCCTGTTTCCTTCATGTATTGTACCCTGTATTTCCTATTTTCTTTTTGACTTTGGCTCTGCTTCCTGCCCCTGCCTCCCTGATTTTTTTTTATGTATTGTCTTCTCAATTATGTCTAAGCTGCTCTTAAATCCACCCACTGAATTATTCTTAATTCTTGTTATTTTAATTTTCAGTTCTAGAATTTCCATTTGGTCCTTTTTTTATAGTTTCTAATTCTCTGCTATGATTCTTTTTTTTTTTTTGAGACAGAGTCTCACTTTGTTGCCCAGGCTAGAGTGCCGTGGCGTTAGCCTAGCTCACAGCAACCTCAATCTCCTGGGCTCAAGTGATCCTTCTGCCTCAGCCTCCCAAGTAGCTGGGACTACAGGCATGCGCCACCATGCCCGGCTAATTTTTTCTATATACATTTTGTTGGCCAATTAATTTCTTTCTATTATTAGTAGAGATGGGGTCTCGCTCTTGCTCAGGCTGGTTTCGAACTCCTGACCTTGAGCAATCCGCCC
>CAUYRT010091491.1:0-182657 GCA_963574885.1 Lepilemur ruficaudatus | reverse complement strand
GAGACCCCATCTCTACTAAAAATAGAAAGAAATTAATTGGCCAACTAAAAATATATAGAAAATATTAGCCTGGCATGGTGGCACATGGCTGTAGTCCCAGCTACTCGGGAGGCTGAGGCAGGAGGATTGCTTGAGCCCAGGAATTTGAGGTTGCTGTGAGCTGATGCAATGGCACTCTAGCCATGGCAACAGAGTAAGACTCTGACTCAAAAAAAAAAAAGCTTCTCTTGGCAGGGCCATACACTCCCAGCCTGTCCTTGCATATTGCTCCCCTACTCCAGAGAGGTTTAGCTAAAGGTAGGGATGCCAAATCAACCAGATCTCAGGCAAGTCACCACCCTCTGGAGCCTCAGTTTCCTTATCTGGAAAGTGGTGGTATAGCACCCACCTCCCTGGTTGGATGGGAGGTTGAGGTGCTGTGTGTAAGGGCCTGGCCTGGGGCCCACTATTTTGTAGTGCCTTGTCCTGTCCTGGGCTCATGTTTTCATTCATTCAAGAAACTTTTTCAGAGTCCCTTGAGGAGTGTGGGGGACAGAGGGAAAGAAACCTGGTCATTGCAGCCCTTCATCTGCTCCCTGCCCTGGGCAGAGGACACATGGGACTCAGGCCAGCTGAGATCACTGGGACCAGAGGAGGGGGTGGAGGATACTGCATACAGGGGTGGGCTGGGCTGGGCTGGGAATGCAGCAGGGCAAGGCTATTTAAGTCCAGTGCCGGCTGACAGCCCCAGCAGCCTGTCCTGTGAACCGCCAGCATGGATGACATCTACAAGGCTGCGGTGAGGGACTGAACGGGCCTGGGCAGGGCTGGGGTGGGTGGGCCCATGGGAGCTCACTCAGCTCAGAATAGGGGGCAAGGTCACCCCAGGAAAGTGGTGGGAACCCAGGAGAGGGCCCATGTACCTTCATCCCAGGCCCCCAAAGGGATGGTGGGTCTGGCATTCAGGGGTGCAGGGGTGCAGATAGGGATGCAGTTCAGGGCTTGGAGAGGGGCTCTCAGGGTGGGTGGTGGAGGAGGTCACAGCTATTAACAGCATGATGTCTCCTCCAAGTGTCTATAGTCTGTCACCATCTCTCGGCTGCATCTCTCTGCATTTGTCTCTGGCTCTTTTTGCCTTTCTCAGCTCTTTCCAGCTCTGTTCCTCCTGAGTTGTCTCTCTGAGTCCCTGTCTTCCTGTCCCCACCTCCCATTCCTGCCTCTCACATTCTGCTTCTCACACACAACCCACCACTCTCCTCTAGCCCCTTGGTGGCTAAAGTTGCTTTGAAGGTGGAAGGGGGTGTGAGGAGGGGGCTGCAGAGCCTGAATCCTGGGCTGGGGAAGGGGCTTTGAAATTTGAGGCAATTTGAGGCAGGGAACGGCTGGGCATAAGGGAGAGCCAGGGAAGAAGGAACAGAGAGCTGGGGCCCCAGCCCGCACAATGCTGGTCAGGCTTGGGGCTCAGTGCTTTAGCTGGGGATGAAGGGCTAGAGAGTGGCCATCCCAAGTCCTTGCCTCCAGGGTCACTGAGGGGCTCCAGAGGCTATTCCATAGTGGGGGAAGGGGTGATCTCTCCTCCCCCAGGGACAAGGACATCATGGCACAGACAGCTGTCCCTAGGGGAACCCCTCCCTCAGCCTCCAGAATGCAGCCCCCCTCCTGGGCAGGGAAGGGCTATAGCTAGTGTGGGGGCACCCCTGCTTATCCTGCAGGAGTCCTGGAGCTGGGGGGCAGCCCTCCGCCCAGTGCCCATACAAGGCCTGGTGGGGCTGGGGACTAATTTTGGCTCCTGAGGCAACACCAGCAGGCCAGGGGACAAGATAACACTGCCCCACCCCCCGCATGCCAAAGTCCCAGAACAATCACCAGGTTTAACTCTGTCCCCCGTTAAAAATAGCTCAGTGGCCACCCTGCTCAGGTTACAGTGGGTAGCTTGTCCACTCCCACACTGTTTTTATTGTACCCACCTGAGGGACAGCTGTCCCTCAGGCCACCCAGCTTGGGTTTCATGACGGGGACCAAAAGGGCATTGAGTGGTCACTGACTATTGTTACTCAGGGTCACCTTGGGCCTGAAGGGGGTGCCCACCTGTCACCCTGGCCCTGAGCCCAGCTGTAGTGAGGCTAGCCAGGTCACCTCAGGACTTTGAGGGCAGGGAGGGAGGACCAAGCCGTCTGCTCTGTGACCTGGGAGTAACCTGCCTCCCCTTGCTTCAGTCTTCCCACCTGTGGAGTGGGCTGGTTTCCTCAACAGTAGCTCAACCTGAGTCTGTGTCCTGTGACCCCTTTTCCTCTCTAGGTAGAGCAGTTGACAGAAGAGCAGAAAAATGGTGAGTGCCCTCTATCGCACATGCGGGGGACCAGCAGGGCCAGGCTGGGGATCATGGGAACCCCTTACCAGAAGAGGACCCCAGACTGGAGATCAGAGGCTGATCCCTTTCACTGTGACATCAGAGAGGTCTTGGAGGGATGTGGGCAGCTGGCCAGGTGGCCCAAGGGATCTGGTCTCCGAGGGTCCTGTCTCCTGAGCTTTGACTGCTCTACCCCCAATCCCTGCCATCGGACACAGAGTTCAAGGCAGCCTTCGACATCTTCGTGCTGGGCGCTGAGGATGGCTGCATCAGCACCAAGGAGCTGGGCAAGGTGATGAGGATGCTGGGCCAGAACCCCACACCCGAGGAGCTGCAGGAGATGATTGACGAGGTGGACGAGGATGGTGAGCCCCTCTGCCCCCCAGGCTCTAGATGCACAGTGCCCCCGGCTTGCGGGGGGCTTGCATCCTGGTTTTGTTTGGCCAGGAGCTGTTTAGCCTCTCTGAGCCTTGGTTGCCTCATCTATAAAATGGGCATAATGACCACGCAAGCCTCACAGGGGTGGTGTGAAGATGCAGTGAGGTTTGTGTCAAGGCACTGCCTGCAGTTCTGACCAGGGCCTCTCTCACAGCTGTGCCACCCATCCCCCAGGCAGCGGCACAGTGGACTTTGATGAGTTCCTGGTCATGATGGTTCGGTGTATGAAGGACGATAGTAAAGGGAAGTCTGAAGAGGAGCTGTCCGACCTTTTCCGCATGTTTGACAAGTAAGCCTGTGACCCTTGACCTCTGACCCTGATCCTGACTCAGCAGAGCAGAAAGGGGGGCAGTCTGATTCTAGGCCTGTCTCCAGTTCTGTGTGATGGGGGAGAGGGTGCCGCTGCTGTGCCTCCTAGAGTCGTGCCTCCCCCTCCAGCCCTGCCTGGGCTCTGAGGCCCCCTTCGCCCTCCCTACAGAAACGCCGATGGCTACATCGACCTGGATGAGCTGAAGATGATGCTGCAGGCTACAGGCGAGACCATCACAGAGGACGACATCGAGGAGCTCATGAAGGACGGAGACAAGAACAACGATGGCCGCATTGACTATGATGGTGAGTGGGCGGGTGGGCTGTGTCCCCTGCTTTGGGGTCCTGCCCCGCCGCCACCTCTGACCCACACCTGCCCCTCTCTCCACAGAGTTCCTGGAGTTCATGAAGGGTGTGGAGTAGACGCTCACCTTCTCCAGAGCTGCCCACACCCACCCTCCAACTTTAGCCAGGCCTGGGTAGGGGGCTTGGGGCCAGGGTGCCCAGGACCTGAGCCTGTGTATGGCCTCAACCCTGGCCCTCCCTGACTCTCTCCCCAGACCTGTCCTGGAGAATGCAAATAAAGCGTTGCTCCCTGGAGGCCTGGTGCCTGGCCCTGACATTCCCCAGGGCTGTGGACTTCCCCACAGTGCATTCCTGCGGACCACGTTTCCTTCCCATCCCAGGCCGGCTGGCTGCAGGGCCCGAGCTCCAACTGCCGCTCCACGCCATTGTCTGAGGGAGGGTTTAAATTAGCCCAGGCCGTGTGCCCTGCTGACTGCTTTCTATACCTGCTGGTGCCCAGGCTTTATCTCCATCCAGCATCCAGAGTCTGAGGTAGCCCCAGAACCTGCGTTTTAATAAGCTCCTGGGCCATTGCTTTGGTCAGCCAGTGTGGCAGCCTAGGGGTCCTCCGCTTGGAGAGAGTAGTTAGCTGGATGCCCCTTGGCACAGCAACCCCAGCTACCTCTCGGCTCTGATTCAGTGGATCTGAGCCATGTGGGGGTGCAGCAGGCCCTAGCGCTAGTCCACTTGCCCACTCACCTGCGTTTCCCGCCAGCCACATTGACTCCCAGGGACTGAGGTGCATTTAGTCTGCTCTGCCTCTCTACTGTGAGACAGGTGAGGACCCTGTGGCCCAGAGAGGTGCATGGACCTGTCAGGAAAATCTGCGGAGTCTTGGGCAGTGATGAGCCACCTGGCTTTCAGCCAAGGGCCTTGTCACATGGGCCAGGACCAAATGGGCCTAATTTCTGGTTCCTGTGAACCTCAGAGGCTCACCCCCAGCAACTCAGTCTCTGTCCCTGACAGGGAATATAGGCCCGAGTCCTGGTGGCTCCCAGCCTAATGGGGGCACCCAGTCCAGAGCTGCAGCCAGAGCAATGATGCAGCCTTGGGGAGGCTGCAAAAATGTGGAGGTGTCAGCAGTGGCGCATGCAGGAGGGACAGCTGTCGCCAGTGCCCAGGCTCCAGTCAGAATGCCAGCAGCTGTCCTTGTTCCGCCCAGCCACCCCGAGGCCTCTGCACCTGTGCCCCAGCCTTGGCATTCCTCAGACAGGCCCAGCATTCTGGAGACGGTCTTGGAATTCTAGAGATGCCTCTGGTGGAGGCCAGAGCTGGCAGGAGCCTCCTGGTGCCTGGAGAGAGCTGAGGGGAGAGGGGAGGAATCCCCCAGGCCTGCCCTGGGGAGCTAGAGAACTTGGGGACCTATGCAGACACCCAGAGTGACCCAGGAAGGATGATGTTCCAGGAGAGAAGGAAGGGCCCCAGTGGACGGCGCTGCCAGCTAGTGCTTCGTTCAATGGTCTATTCACACACCGATCACGTGCCTGGTGTGCGGCTGAATGCTGGGATGTGGCAGAGGGAGGCCCAATCCCTAATCTCATGGAATTTTTTTTTATTATTATTATTAAAAGGTTACGTACATTGCCTTTGCCCCCCTCCCCCCTCCAGTCAGAGCCTCAAGCCTGACCATCCCCCAGATGGTGCACAAATCTCATGGAATTTTAAGGAAACGAGTGCAGGGAGGAAACTGGCGCAGGGATGGAATGAGCACTGTAGGGGCATGGTGGGCCTACGAGACACAGTGGTGTGGGAAAGGTTCCTGGTGGAGCTGTCCCTGAGCAAGCCCTGAAGAACCACAGGGACCCGGCTGTGGGAGGGTGTGGAAAGACCAGGAGGGTCTCAGGAGCAGAAAGGCAGTGGGGGCTGGGTGCGGTGGCTCAAACCTGTAATCCTAGGACTCTGGGAGGCCGAGGCAGGAGGATTGTTTGAGCTCAGGAGTTTGAGACCAGCCTGAGCAAGAGCAAGACCCCATCTCTACTAAAAAAATAGAAATAAATTAGCTGGACAACTAAAAATATATATAGAAAAAATTAGCTAGGCATGGTGGCACATGCCTGTAGTCCCAGCTACTCGGGAGGCTGAGGCAGGAGGATCTCTTGAGCCCAGGCATTTGAGGTTGCTGTGAGCTGGGCTGACGCCACGGCACTCTAGCCTGGGCAACAGAGTGAGACTCTGTCTCAAAAAAAAAAAAAAAAAAAGGAAAAAGGAAAGGCGGTGGGGGGAGGGGAGCCACACCCAGTGGCTTCGGGGCAGGTGGGCAGTGCAAGGCCCCAGGAGAAGCCCAGTCCATGTTGGGGGCGAGGTGCTGTCAGGGCTGCAGAGTGGAGGAGGGCTTATGAGGAAGCTAGGAGCTGGCCTCAGGCGGGGCAGGTTCCAGACAGAAGGCCTGGTGGCTCTTTGCACAGTAGGGAGCTGGGGAGAGAGGGGTGGGGGTGTACACGGATTCAGGGCACATTTGGGGACTACGATGGACAGAACTTCCTGAAGGCTTGAATGTGAAGGGTGAGAAAGTAGGGAGTCAAGGATGACCCTTAGAATTTTGGCGGAACTGCCATTTCCTGAGATATGGAAGACTGGGGGAGGTGCTGGTTAGGCAGTTGGGGTATTGGGAAGTGAAGGTTACTTTTATTCTAGGGGGTTTTTTGTTTTGTTTTGAAATTTCAGACTTGCAAAAGTGTTGCAAAAATAGTACAAAGCCCATTTGTTAGGCGGCTTCCCCAAATGTTAACATTTTAAATAACCACAGGACAATGATCAAACCCCAGAAATTGTGATCTAACTTTGACACAACACTGCTAATTCATTTTCTGAGGTTATTGAAGTTTGGTCAGTTGCCCTCCTAAAGGCCTTTTCCTGGAACAGGTGCTAATTTGAGTTCACACTAGTGTAATCTAGTCACACTAGCGTGTCTCCTACTCTCCACCACCCTGTGACAATTGCTCCGTCTTTCCTCATCTTTCAAGACCTTGACCCATTTGGAGAGCACGGGCCAGCTATTTTGTGGAATCCCACTTGCTTTGGGTATGCCAGGTGTGTCCTCAAGACTAGATTTGGGGTATGCATTTTTGGTGGGATGATCACAGGAAAGATGGAGAGTTTTTGTCTGTGTCAAAGTTGAGATGCCTCTGAGATGGGCTGGTGGGAAGGTCAAAGCCAGGTGGGAACTAAGGGAGAAGGCACAGCCAAGGACATAGGTGTTGTCAGGGTAGGAAGACTTTTCCCAGCCCTTGTCATAAACAGGGCCCCAGGGAGAGAGTTCTCAGGGAGAGGTGGCATCCTGCATGGGCAGTCAGGGCAAGGAAGTGTGGCCAGTGGGGTGGGAGAAGGGCCCAGGGGCCAAGAGTGGAAAAGAAGGGGGCCTGATGACATCTGATGGCCCTGGATGGAAGCATTCCAGTGTAGCAGCAGGGTGGACGCTGGGGTACAGGGGAGATGGCAAGTGTGGGTAACACCCAGGGAGCAGAGAAATGGGCTGGAGCAGAGGGGCAATGTGGGGTCCAGGGAAGCCTGTTTAAGGAGGGGGTGAAGGAAGGGCTTGAATGCTCATGAGAACAACCCAGCGAAGCAGGAAATGGGCCATGCAAGATTCTGGGCTGCGCTGTAGCAGGCCTGCGGCCTCAGGGCCCGAGCAGTGTTTGCAAGGGCCTGGTTCTAAGCTGGGCAGGGAGAAAGGGGGCCTTGAGGCAACGAGGGGCAGGTAGACGGGTCTCCATGAGTGAAGGATGTGTCCGTGGGGTACTGAGGCACAGACAGTGGTGTCCAGAGAAAAAGGGGTGTTCCAAATGGACATGCAGAAGGTCATGTCCTTGCTGGTGGTGGCCTGGAGGGTGAGTGGCTGAGGTGTGGGAAGGAAATGGTGACTGGCAGTGAGGAGGACAAGGACACAAGAGGCCAGGGGCACCCAACCAGCTGATGGGGTTGAGGGAGGGGAAGAGAGTTAAGTCCGCTGTATAGGAAGCAGGAGGGTGGCCGGGCTAGCTACAGAGAGGGTGCTGGGGGTGCTGCCTCAGGCAAGGCCACCTGTGCCCAGGCTGGGGAGAGTAGGGGCCATCAGGAAGGGGCAGCAGGGGAAGGAAAGCCTGCCAACCTCCTGGCTCTTCTTTCATCAGCTGTGGGGGAAGCGGGAAGCGGGACAGGTCCCCAGAGAGGCAGAGGACATGGATGGCCCTGCTTGCAGGTGGGAGGGTTGGGAGTGGGTAGGAGCTGCAGAGAAGACTGGCTGGGAGGCTCACCCTCTGCAAGCAGCTGAGGGTCTATGGTCAGGGGGGGCGCATGGAATTGTACTAATATCTCTATTTTTCCAATGAAACTGGGGGAGGGATTGGGGGCATCCATTCGTTTCAGGCATGGTCACCCCAGAATCCTAGCTGGGATAAGCTGGGCTGTGACCTGCCACATACCTGCTTGGTGTCACTTGCTGCATGCACATCACACAGGCATCGGCCTGGGGCTCACGATCTGTCACCGGGACATGGTGTTTTGATCCATACATGTGTCCCTAGTTCTGCCTGTTTTGCTGGGTTCAGTCCTCTCCACTTCTGAGCTGTGTCATTTTTGCCTGGATGGTGCTTCTTCCATGAAGCCTCCCTAATTTCCTCCATCAGAAGCAATCGCTGGAGCATCTCCCGCTGCCCTGCCTCTTTGTACTGTGGGTGCCTGGTTACTGCCTGTCGCCTCCTGAGGCTGCAGCTTCTGGTGGCCCCGCTGCCCAGCAGAAGGTGTTCTGCAGATCCCTCTTTGCCCACGAGATGGCGCACAAGGCCGTGTCTGGACCCGTTGATCCGAGAATTTGGGCACCCTTGGGGTCATTCCCGCCTGTAGCTGGCAAGCCAGGGGCCTTTAGAGAAGATCCTTACCCCTCCTGAGGGGTAAGGAAACTGAGGCCCAGAGAAAGAGGGGACGTGGCCCAGAGAAAGAGGGGAAACTGAGGCCCAGAGAAAGAGGGGACGTGACTGAGGCCACACAAGTTAACGGTAGAGTTTAGGACTCAGAGCCCCTGCCCCAGGCTCTTACTGCAGTGTGGAGTGGGCCACCCCCAACACTCTGCCTCGGTAGACCCAGCCTTCCTGCAGCCCCAGCTGGGGATCTGGCTAAGCTGAGCCCCCCAAGGTGGGCTGACAGGCTGAGGCGTGGTTGGGCCTCCTGCCCACAGCTGGAGGCCATATGCCTGCTGACGGGCTGTCCGGTTCAGTCTCCAGCTTGACACGGCCCCCAGCCTGGGCACATGCCCAAACGTCTCCCCAGAGGCAGGAGTGAGGGCATCCACCCCACCAAGGTCACAGGATATAACCACCGTCACAGCAGCCTCTGCACACACGCTGCTCAGTAGTTTATGTCTTTCCTTTTTGTTGTTGCTGCTTACCAGTTTGTAACACCTGGCTGCACCCAAGGTGGCTTGTGGCTGGCCCTGGGAGGGGGAGACAGACCCAGAGAGAGAAGGGTCTTGGCCAGGGATCTCCAGCAGAGCTGGGGGCAGAGGTGGGCATGGGCGTCTCTGGGAAGAACCCACCCACTGACCTGGGTCTCTGGAAGGACTGGAGGCCTGAGGGAGGCAGGGAAATGGGGGGTCCCCCTTAGCATGGGGTGCATTCTGCTCCCTGCCCCAAAGCAAGCCTAGTGAGCTGAGATGGGGCCTGGTGGCTGTGGGAGGGGCTGTGGGGCCTGGAGGGCAAATGGAGGCAGTCCTGGGTGGGAAAGGCTGGGCATTGTTGCCCATCCCAGATTTGTGAAGTGTGGCCAGACCTCAACCCCTGCCCAGGACATGGAGCCCCTCGTGATGGGAATGACCCCCCCACCACTCTGCAGACAGCTTGAGCTCTGCCAGGGGAGCCTGGCTGAGGCTTCAGGGAGCTGGACCATCCTGGTATTGCAGACCTGGCCTAGGGCCAGTTTGTGGGGGTCTCTGCCACAGGCACTGGAAAGGCAGGGAACAAAGCAGAACCCAGCCAGAACCCCAGACAGTCCATCAGCCTCTGACCTCTGATCCCCAACCTCCCTTTTAGGCTATTTCCCACCTAGTCACTTTGCTGGAGCTAGGAAACCTGTATTTGTGAATATCTCTCTGTGCAAACTGTCCACAGTGCAGATGGGAAAGTCTCCCCAGTGGGGACCTGGCCAATCTGACACAAACGCATGCACTGGGCAGCCAAGGTGGAGGGAGAAGCTGCAAGTGGATGGCCCGGCACTGCCTCCTCCCTTCCTCCTCCTGCCTTCCCGCCCAGGGCTGGGTGGAGCCACTGCCTTATAAGTGGCTGGCCTGGTGGCAACAGAGCAAACTACAGCCAGTAGTGGGACTGGAGCGCTGCCTGGACTGGAGGGCTGCTCCACAGGCAGCAGTGCCCTGGGTTCTCCAGCATGGCTCCCTCAGCCTGGGCCATCTGCTGCCTCCTGGGGGGCCTCCTGCTCTGTGGGGGTAACCCCAGCACCGGCGTGCCCCGCCTGAGGCTCTCCTATCGAGGTACTGGCCACTGCGTGCCCTGTTTGTGTGTGTGTCTGAGGGTGTCCCAGGCTCTGCCATACTCCTAGCCAGCTGGAGGGGATGGAGCTGGCCACTCACTGCACAACTCTCAGGAAGGTGGGGGAGGCAGGTCCTGAGAGACATGACGAGGGTGGAGGGGGAGAGACCTGGGGGAAAAGCCTGAGGGAGCTGCTGGGGGGCCCTGGGAGACCTCAGTAGAAACGGGGCAGAGAGAGATGTGGAGGGGACGGGGGACTGCGCAGAGGAGAGGGGATAGAGAGGGCGTGTCTGGAGGGTCTGTCTGGGCCCAGCAGCTCTTTGCCCAGGGTGGCCCATGGGGCAGCATGCTGTCCCTCTGGTCCTCCAGCTGCAGGGAGGGGGAGAAGCCCCTCTTGCAACCCACATCCTCAAGTTGGCTTTTTCATGCCCCCCTTCATCCTGGAAGCTCGGCGCAGCCCAGGGCGAGTTCCAGCCTCCCCTCCTTGGCCACCCTGGCTGGGGCTTTCCTCTGTGCTCTCCTAGGTGTGTTGTGCTATAGCTGGCACAGGTCTCCTCTGATGGGCCATGCTTGAGACACAGACTGCGCAGATTCTTCTTCTTGGGGAAACCAGAGGGGTGATCACCTACCTGCTGTGGAGACTCTGTGGGGGCGTCATGCCACCCTGGAAAGTCTGAGGAGGAGTATGGTCCTGTCCCAGGAGCTGTGGTTTTGGGGAGAGGTCAGGCTACCAGAAAAAGCCCCAAATAGGGAGAGTTCCCCAAAGTGCTGTCATCCACAAGGGCTTCCTGGGAGAGGCTGTCCACGAGTTGTGGGGAAGGGGTGGGCGCTGGGCCCAGCTGCCCCTGTGGGGAAGGCATAGGGTACTCTGGGCCTTCCTAAGGGTGGCCCATGCCCCCTTCTTGCATCATCCTACTGCCTGTCCCATCACCTCCACCTCCCCAGCCAAACCCCAAGGACCTCAACTCCTGAGACCAATGTCACTAGACAGCCCACTCCCGCCTCTAGAGACTGGCTGGGCAGCGTCTACCGGGAGAAAATCCTCTGTGGCCACAGCTCCAGACTGGAGTCAGGAGCCACCCAGGCCACACCTGCCCTTCCCCACACTAGGCTGTTGCCTGGGGTTCCTTCTGCTGGGGGCGCCCTCCCCTGCCGGCCCCCTGCTGAGCCAGGCTGCATGCTGCTCACTCACCCACCCCATCTCAGTGCTTTGCCCAGTTTGCTGCCCTAATTTCTGCCAGTGGGGCTGCTTTCCTTGGGAACTGAGAGGGCACAGATGGGACAGTAGGAAGATGTCAGCTGAGAGATGGGGGACTAAAGAATGGAGGAGTGGCAGGCAGGCCCTGGTAGGCTGGGCTGGGTGGGGGCTCAGAGCCTCCTATCCCACTGGCCCCCAGGAGCCATGTTCTGAAAGCCTTCCAGCAGTCCTGTGGATGGAAACATGTTCCAGATGTGAGTGTGGGGGGGGCACATACACAGCTGGGACCCGCCACCTACACTCCTTGGGTGGGAAGTAGGCCAAGTACCTCTGACCCACCCTCTGCCCCCTCCTAGACCTCCTGTCTGCCAACCGCTCTGCCATCTTCCTGGGCCCCCGGGGCTCGCTGGACCTCCAGGCCATGTACCTGGACGAGTACCGAGACCGCCTCTTTCTGGGGGGCCTTGACATCCTCTACTCTCTGCGGCTGGACCAGGGCTGGCCAGATCCCCGGGAGGTGAGCTGGGCTGAGAGGGGAGAGGGTCTCTCTGAGAGCTGGGCACCTCCAGCTGGGAGGCCAAATGGGGAAACTGAGGCTGTGAGATCAGAGGAGTATCTGAGGTCAGCCAGGCTGTGTTTCAGGTCCTGTGGCCGCCACAGCCAGGACAGAGGGATGAATGTGTTCGAAAGGGAAGAGATCCCTTGGTGAGTGCCGTTGGGAGGGACGGTCCCCCAACCCACCCCAGGCCCTGAGCCCCAGAATGTCCTGTGGCCATGCCCCCAGGTGCCTCTGCTGAGGGGCATTTGGAACAGATCCTGAGGGCTTTCGGAGGTCTGTGAAGAATGTCACCTCCACCCCTTCTCCAGAGCTGATCATCAGGCGGGGCTGAGCCCGAGGAGGTGGTGGGCACCCCTCTCACCCCGGCCACATCCTCCCCCCCAACAGACGGAGTGCGCCAACTTCGTGCGGGTGCTGCAGCCCCACAACCGGACCCACCTGCTGGCCTGTGGCACTGGGGCCTTCCAGCCTATCTGTGCCCTCATCACGGTCGGACACCGTGGGGAGGTGAGCCTGGGCTGGGCCCCCAAGTCACTGGGAGGCAGTGACATTTTCTCCTGTTGGATGAACACTTCCCATTGAGTCTTGGTAGGGACAGAGGGGCAGGGGCCTGAAAGGCGTCTTTGTGTCAGGGAGCCGACCCGTCAGAGAGGCCCTGAAGGAGGGTGTCTTCCGTCCAGCCCCCACTCTCCAGCCGCACGCAAGGGCAGCTGCCCGGGTATGGGAGGGCTGGTGCTTCTTTCCCAGGTAACGCCGCCCTCCCTCCCTCCCTAGCACGTGCTCCGCCTGGAGCCCGCCAGTGTGGAGGGGGGACGGGGGCGGTGCCCGCATGAGCCCAGCCGTCCCTTTGCCAGCACCTTTGTAGGTGAGTGATGCCCAGGCTGGGGGGACAGGGAGGGTGGGAGACGGTTTATGTCTCTGGGAAGGGCGGGCATGGGCCTACTGCTGGGCCTGGGCCTCCTCCCCTGACTCTGCCCCACCTCCACCTCAGGTGGGGAGCTGTATACGGGCCTCACTGCTGACTTCCTGGGGCGCGAGGCCATGATCTTCCGAAGTGGGGGTCCCCGGCCAGCCCTGCGCTCTGACTCCGACCAGAGCCTCTTGCATGGTGAGGCCTGCTGGGGCAAGGCTGGCTGGGCTCTGCCCCAGGACTGGTAGGAGAGGAGGTGCTGGAGTTGGGAGGAGAGGCTATGTCACCCCCAGCACGCCAGTCTCCTGGGGATCCCTGCCTTTCCCCTCCACTCTGGGCTCAGCCTCATCCTTCCTTGTGGCCCCTCCCCTCCAGCGTAACTCTGTCACCCTCCCAGAGCCCCGGTTTGTGATGTCCGCCCGGATCCCTGACAACTCTGACCAGGACGATGACAAGGTGTACTTTTTCTTCTCGGAGACTGTCCCTTCCTCTGATGGCAGCCCAGGCCATGTCACCGTCAGCCGTGTGGGCCGAGTCTGTGTGGTGAGAGCTGTGAAGGGGTGGTGAGGTTCACGCTCTTGCCCTTCCCAGGCCTGTATCCCTGACAGCAATAGGGAAACTGAGGCAAGGATGCAGAGCTGATGTGCATACCTCTGTCACATGGGTGAGGGTAGAGGAGTAGACAGTGAGCCTATCCTCAGCGGACCCCAGGCTGACGACATCCCTACCCCCAGAATGATGCCGGTGGCCAGCGGGTGCTGGTGAACAAATGGAGCACCTTCCTCAAGGCCAGGCTAGTGTGCTCGGTGCCCGGCCCTGCAGGTGCTGAGACCCACTTTGACCAGCTGGGTAAGAGCATGGCCAAGAAGGCCTGGGTGCTGGGCGTGGGAGGGTGCTGGGCATGGGTGGGTGCTGGACGTGGGAGAGCTCAGAGCTGGCAAGCAGGGGCATCAGCAGGGGCCATGATGCCGCGCTCCCTTCTGTGTCCCAGAGGATGTGTTCCTGCTGCCGCCCAAGGCAGGGAAGAGCCTCGAGGTGTACGCACTATTCAGCACTGTCAGGTGGGCATACCCCACCTCTCTGCCCCCGACCACCCTGGCCCCCTGGTGAGCTGCTGCCATCACGCTCTAGCCTGGTGATGGGTCCCTGTCTTTGTCCCTGATTCGGCGACCTGTGACTGCATTCTCTGTCTCCTTCTCTCTGCCTTTGCCTCAGTGTCCTTGCTTTTCAGTCTCTGCTTGCTGCAGGCACTGTCACTCCCTGTACAGCCTGTGGAGTCAGGCCACCCCCTTCCTGCCTATGGTGACCACTCTGGCCTGACTATCCCTGTCTGTCCTTGGCAGTGCTGTGTTCCAGGGCTTCGCTGTCTGTGTGTACCACATGGCAGACATCTGGGAGGTCTTCAACGGGCCCTTTGCCCACCGAGAGGGCCCTCAGCACCAGTGGGGCCCCTACAGGGGCAAGGTGCCCTTCCCCCGCCCTGGCGTGGTGAGTCTTTGAGCAGGCCAGGCCAGGGAAAGAGGCCTGAGCAGATGCCGAAAGGGTCTCCTCCTTGGAACAGCCCTGTGTCCACATGTAGTCCCCAGGCAGCAGGCAGCAGCTGAGCTGGGGCTCCAGAGGGCCTGGCGGGCTGGGGATGGGGAAGAAGAGCCCCTCACAGCAAGAGTGGTTTCCCGTCAGGGGTGGAAACAGGCTGGGGGGCCAGCATGTGATCCCAGGATACTTTAGGGCTCTCTTTGCTGCCCACAGTGCCCTAGCAAGATGACCGCGCAGCCAGGGCGGCCCTTTGGCAGCACCAAGGACTACCCAGACGAGGTGCTGCAGTTCATCCGAGCCCACCCACTCATGTTCCGGCCTGTGCGGCCTCAGCGTGGCCGCCCTGTCCTTGTCAAGACCCACCTAGCCCAGCAGCTGCGCCAGATCGTGGTGGACCGTGTGGAGGCAGAGGATGGCACATACGATGTCATCTTCCTGGGGACTGGTACGAGGACTGAGTCGGGGTGGCCAGGCTGGGGAGGGGTGCAGGGTGCTGGACTCCCCCCTCCTCTTCCACTGAGTGCCCCTCCCCTGCCCCAGATTCAGGCTCTGTGCTCAAAGTCATTGCCCTCCAGGAAGGGGGCTCAGCAGAGCCCGAGGAGGTGGTTCTGGAGGAGCTCCAGGTGTTTAAGGTGAGCAGGGGCTGATGTCCCTGGGTCTGGGCCTGGCTACAGGGGAGCAGGAGCGCACAGGAGGGAGCCGGCCTGTCTTTACCAAACTTGCGCTTGGGGAAAGGGGATGGGGGTGGAGCAGAAAGCGATGGCCCCACTGAGCAGGCCCCTCTAAGGCCTTGCTGACGATGCCTCTGAGTAACTGTAGGCCTGGTGCTGCAGTCTGTGAGCTGAAAGTGGCCAGGGTGCCAGGGACAGATAGCCAACGGAGCACCCCTTGACAACGCCGCAACGGCTCAAGTTGCAGTGAGGAGGTGGCTGAGACCCTAAATCCCCCAAGGGTTCCTTGGACCCTCTGTGGACTCAAGCAGGATCTTCCATGTTTGGGGGACTGTTGTGCCTCCTGGACCTGAGCTGGGTGATTTGAGACAGCTGCCTTATTGCTGGGGAACAGGGCTGTGGGCGGGGACACAGGAGCCCTGTGCTTTTAGCTAAACCTTCTGCTTGGAGGCCAGCCAGGACCAGGGGTCCTTTCTTGGAATCCACTGGGAAAGATTATCTAGCCTTAGTTGCCAGGCGGTGTATGAGCCAGGCTGGGAGCTGGGTGACTTCCACCCCAGGGGTTGGAGGAGGCTGAAAGCAGAGGTGCAGGGGAGGGTCTCGTGCCACCCACCCCATGCTGAGACTCTGCTCCTTCCCCAGGTGCCAACACCCATCACTGAGATGGAGATCTCTGTCAAAAGGGTAAGAGCAGCTGCATCCTTCCTTTGCCCCTGGGCGCAGCCTCCTTGAGCATTGCTGTGGCCTGGGGAAAGCTGTGTGCACAGGCCTGATTTGTCCTTGCAGTGAGTGGCCAGGAATGGCTTGGAGCTGAGATTCACAGGCATGAAAGGAGGGCGCAATGGGAGGTGCCCTGAAGCTGTGTTCAGATAAGGGGCTAGCCACACAGACCAGTTTATAAGGAGGCAAAAGTGTGCTTGAAAACAAAATTGAGATTTTAAATCAAATGAGGGAGCCCTTTTTAGAGGCCTGCTGTACTTGCCAAGTGGTAAATACCATCTCCCCAAGTTTATCTGCCCCAGTTTATCCCTGGGTAAATCCCAACTTTTGTACTGGGATTGCTTAAAGCAAGGTGCACCTCTAAGGTCAGAGGCAAGTCAGGATGAAGGCCATTGGGGTAGAGGGCAAAGGTCAGCAGCAAGGAGGGCCTGAAGAAGCCCCTTAGAGAAAAGACCCTGGGTCTGCCCCATCCCCTCCATGTCGTGACACAGGATCTGGTATATAGCAGATGGGTGATACACACTTTATTTTGTGAATGAACCCAAGAGGTTCTGGAAGAGTTCCTGTGAGTGGCAGGGGTCCCAGGAAGTCAAGAGGCCGGGAACCTGACTGCTTCTGGGCAAAGCCTAGGCTCACCACGGGCTCTGCCCGTGTCCCTCCGCAGCAAATGCTATACGTGGGCTCTCGGCTGGGCGTAGCCCAGCTGCGACTGCACCAGTGTGAGACTTACGGCAGTGCCTGTGCTGAGTGCTGCCTGGCCCGGGACCCATACTGCGCCTGGGATGGCACCTCCTGTGCCCACTACCGCCCCAGTCCCAGCAAGCGCCGGTTCCGCCGGCAGGACATCCGGAATGGCAACCCTGCCCTGCAGTGCCTGGGCCAGAGCCAGGAAGGTGAGTGGCAGGAGGGTGGGGACACGGGCTGGGCTCTAACAGGGCCCTCACTCGCCCCTGTGGCCTGGGCTCAACCCCTGTGAAGCATGTTCTCAGGCTGGTCCTGTTGTAACAAACAGTCCTCAGTTTCCCTCCCTGTGAAGCTCCTGGCAGTGCATGGGTAAAAGGTCTCTGGACACAGTGACTGGGCTGGGGTGGTCGATGAATGCCTAGGTCTTTGTCACATTGGTCGGGGCTCCTGGGCTATGAGAGTCAGTGGTGGCTTTGCAGCCTGGGTCCCATAGTTCCCAAGCTGAGCCGACCTCTGCCCCTCTCCAGAGGAGGCTGCGGGATTTGCAGTCACCACGGTCTATGGCACAGAGCACAGCAGCACTTTCCTGGAGTGCCTGCCCAAGTCTCCCCAGGCTGCCGTGCGCTGGTTCTTGCAGAGGCCAGGGGATAAGGCGCCTGACCAGGTGAGTGAGGACCCTGTCACAAGCCTCCATGTGTCCTCAGGTCACCTCCCTCCCTGAACCCCAAGCCCTGAGCTCTAGAAAGATGCTCTGGGGGACAACTGCCAAGATCAACCTAAGAAAAGTGTGTATTAGGCCCCAGGGATGCCTAGAAGGAGGTGCCCCTATTTCTACCATTTGGGAACATCTAGCCAGTGTGGCTGGAAGCTCCTCCCCCAGTCTGAGAGGTGGGCAGCAGAGATGGAAGGAAATGCCCTGTGCTCACACCTGTGGTTCATCCCTAAGGGGTCTCTTCCCCAGGTGTTATTGTTCCTCCTCTGCCCCAGGCCTGAGTCCCTGACCACTGGCCCTTGCACCCCCCAATGCGTGGTCCCACACTTCCTTCTTAGAGTTCAGCTGTCTGCCCAGGCCCTCTCCTCCCCCACCTGGAAAGGTCTGTCAACCCCAGAGATGGCTTCAGTCTGGGGCCTGAGGATGGGTGTGGGCAGGGCAGGGTGAGGCGCCATTCTCCCACAGGGGAGGGGAGGAGAGGGAAGGGTTGATTACAGGAGGGGCTGTCCCTCCAGCTTGGGAACTGGGGGAGGCCAGACTTGGGCCAGCTGTTGGGCTGGGCACCGAGAAGACTCCCCACGGGAGAAGGCAGCAACAAGATGAAGTTACACAACACTAACAGCCCAAGCGATCCACCCTCAGCATGCGCAGACTGAAGCCAAGACAGGGTTCAGGCAGAGGCGGGCTGGGATCAGAGCAGCACTCCTGCCCCGGTGGGCACTCAACCCACCCTGGGCTGGGGCCGTTGCTCCCATGTGGGGGCAGTGAACAGTGCAGGCATGACAGGGGAGGCCCAGTGTGCCTGCATGCGTTAGGGGTGAGGGTACACAACCATGTACCTACATGTATGGACTAGAGGGAGGTTCTAAAGCCTAGTCCTGGGGCTGGGGGTGCAGCCCCTCCCCTGAGTAAAGCCCATAGTAAAACCCTCTTTACCCCTCTGCTTCCTGGGAACGCGTGCCAGGGCCCTCCGGGGCCAAGATTGGTGTTCTCTGACTAGGGGGGACCCCAGTCAGTTGAATCTTTGAAAAGGCCTTTTGCAGGCCCTGTCCTGGGGCTCTGGAAAGATGCGGCCCTGCCTGCAATGAGCCCACAGTCTAGAAGAGGCCGTGCCTGCCACACTGGTCCTCTCCTGGAAAGGAGAGACTGGGCAAGGAGAAGTGCCCAAGCACTGGGCCCAAGGATGACAAATTTGGCAAAGCTGGGAGTAGAGAAGCTGATGGTGCATGTCCTGTTCCACACCCCGCTCACGCCCTCTGCCCACCTGGCAGGTGAAGACGGACGAGCGAGTCCTGCACGTGGAGCAGGGGCTGCTGCTCCGCAAGCTCAGCCGCCTCGATGCAGGCACCTACACCTGCACGACGCTGGAGCGCGGCTTCTCCCAGACTGTGGTCCGCCTGGCTCTAGAGGTTATCGAGGCCTCGCAGCTGGACAGCCTGTTCCCTCAGGAGCCAAGGCCAGAGGAACCCCCAATCCGGGGAGGCCTGGCCCCCGCTGCCCCCAAGGCCTGGTACAAGGACATCCTGCAGCTCATCGGCTTCGCCAACCTGCCCCGGGTGGACGAGTACTGCGAGCGCGTGTGGTGCCGGGGCAGCGGGGGGTGCTCGGGCTCCTTCCGGAGCCGGGGCCGGGGCAAGCAGGCCAAGGGCAAGAGCTGGGCAGGGCTGGAGCTGGGCAAGAAGGTGAAGAGCCGGGTGCAGGCCGAGCACAACCGGACGCCCCGGGAGGTGGAGGCCACATAGGAAAGGGCAGAGGAGGGACGGTCAGGATGGGCCGGGGAGCCCAGTAGCAGCCCCCAGCATCTGCCACCCACCCAGCTGGGGCAGAGGGGGCCAGGACGTCTGACCGCCTCTTAGAGACGGGTGTCTCTGCCCCCACACCCCTACCGGGCCACCTCCAGAGAAGACTGGGGGCCTAGTGGAGGGCCCTGTGCCTAAGCCTGTTCCCCACCCCTCTGTGCTTTCAGTCTCAGGCTGGAGCCAGCACCTTCTGGCCACTGGCAGACCCATGGGACCTGCCATTTGTTCTCAGAGATGGCCTGGCTTCCCGAGCTCATTTCCGGTTGTGCCCAGAGGCAAGAGGGTTGGGTGGTTCTTTCCCAGCCTACAGAACAATGGCCATCCCCAGTGATCCTCAGATGGGGTGTGTGGGTGGGTCTGAGGGGGTATCTGGGTAAGGGGCCTCAGGCAGCCAGAGGAGATGGAGGCGGCCTCTAAGGTAGCACCCTTTAAGAAGGGACTACACGACTGAGGACTTGGGGAAGGAAGGTGGGGATGTTGAGAAGGTGGAGCAGCAAGGCTCCTTCGCCCCATGTCGTGCCTTGATATCTTGGTGTTCCCCGGCATGGCCCACCACTTCTTCTCCATCTCAGAATCACAGAGGCATAGATTGCTAGAGCCCCCTGGGGACCTGGGGTGGTCAGGGCCTCAGGCTCCACTTTGGGCCAGGTGTGCTGGGATTCCCACTCCCCCAATAGGACCCTCCTCCCACCATCAAGGTCTCCATGTGGATGAGCAGGGAGGGGTGGGCTCCAGGGGAATGTCACCCCTCATCTCTGTGGACTAGATGTGCATGGAGGAGCTGGGGAAATGTGGGGCTGGGAGGAGTGGGCTGTCTCCCGGGGCGATGCAAGCACACCTCAGCCCTGGGAGGGTGGGAACAGGAAGGTCTGAGAGCTGTAGCTGGTCCTCAAGATCAGGGCCAGGGCTTCGTCCAGGCCCACAGAGGACTGGGAGGCTATTGAGATGGAGAGGGGGCAGGAGACCCTTAGGATGGCTCTGGGACCTAGGCAGGAATAGGTGTCCTTAAGGATTCAAGATGACATCAATTAGCTCAGGAGCCTTGGGGAAGGCCAGAGGTTTCCAACCCTGAATCTCTATTTTCTGCTAAGTAAGGGCCAGGCATGGATGATGCATTTAGGAAGATTTTTTGTCTTATAAAGGGAAAAAAGATAGAGGAAAAAGCTAGAAACTGTAAGTCCTGCTGATTCTTGGGGTGAAGCTTGGATGACAAGGGCACTTCCTGCCTGGGCGTGTAGGGGAGGTGTTCTGCCATCAGCAGTTTCTCAGGCTGGGGAACACAGAGAGGGAGGAGGAGGACTAAATGAAAAGTTGTTCCCAGCCTTCATATGAACAAATTAGTGACGCACAAAACCGACCTGGGGGAGACAGGAGCATAGGGTTTGAGATTCTCTCTCTTAAAAAACCAAGACAAAGAAAGGAGGCAAAAAAAGATAAAAAGCAAGACAGGGCTTCCTGTCTCACTGAAACTGAAACCCAGACTGCCTCGGGTCTTATCTTCCCCCACCCTGACACCTCCAGAGAACTGGGATCTGGACTAGCCCTGGGCCCCTTTGACTGCGCATGGAAATGAGCCCAACAGCACCGTGACAACCTGCTGCGGGGAAGTTAGCAGGTGAAGCACAGGGGAGAGGAGGAAGGGGCTGGAGAACAGAAGGGAGGAGACAGTGCCAGAAAGAAACAGCCAGGCCCTCAGGGGCCTTTAGGCTGGTCCCAGACTTGGGGAAGTAACCCTGGAAAGTGATGGGAGAAGAAGCACAAGGTTCTGAACAGTGAACACCTGCACTTGGAAAAACACGGACAGCTTCTCCCAGCCGTGCCCCTCCCATGGTACTGTGTGTTACTCACTCCTAGAAATGCCCTGTGTGTGTGAATTCTGTTTCTGTATTTGTATGTTGAGATGGGCCTTGTGGTTTCTCTGTTTTTAGGACATATTTCTTGAATTACTATTATTATTTTTATAGTCATGACTTCCCTTGAGCTCTGGTGAGGAAAACAGAACTGATGAGGAAAGGGATGAAGTTAATATTTACATCACATAATTATATCATTATTGTATCTGTGCATTTATGTACTAAATTGACTGATGCCATCTACATGAGCTGGAAATGAGGCACCCGCTTCATGAGGGAGAAGGTCACGCTGGGTGGTATTTTCTAGGAGGGAGGGAGATGAGTATGGGGGAGGAAGGAGTCAGAGGGCTTTGTCTATGAAGCGGAGATTGCTCGTTAAATTAGGAAAGTCCTGCCCTGCAGGCTTGTGAGGCTGACCTTCTTGGAGCTTCAGGAAGATCTTGAGCCAGAAGGAAAAAAAAAATGCTGGCAAAGGGCAGCTGGGCACGTAGGCAGCTCTGCTCATTTTTCACACTTGACATTTGTAACAGCGACACTTGGCCTGATTCCTGCCGTCATCCCAAGCCACATACCAATGGATAGTAAAGCCACTGTGCTCATGCCTGGGCTCCCAGGGCTGCGCTGTGGGGGCTGCAACTTCTGGGGAAGAGGGGAGGCCCCAGAAAGCGCCTCTGACCATGGCTCCCACTGCCCGAGTGACACCATGCCGCCTGCCAAAAGACCACCCACTGGTGCTGGAGGGAGGTGGAAAAACCGCAGCGTACTTTAAAGATGGGAGACACATTGCCCCATCTTCCCAGGTAGCCTGCCCTGGGCTCTTGCTTGGATGGTCCCCTCAGCCCATGCTGTAGACTAGGGGTCAGTCATCAGTCCCATCTGGCAGCCGTGGCCCTGGACCTGGGCCCTTCCTTTTGTCCCTTTCCCTGTCCGTAAACACCCAGGCCTGACAGAACCTGAAACCCTGTGACTCCATCCCAAGCTGTGTCATCACCACCATCTGAGAAGCATCATCAGAGCATCTTCTTGGCACGGAGTGCCGGGCTGGGAGGGGTATGCGAATGTGGCCTCTGCAGCCCCCTTCTCCCCTCAAGCACCACCCTCCTGGGGATGGCCCAGCCATCACTGCCACCCATGCCCAGAAGACCCTCCGGACCAGACTTCTCCCTGGCCACTCTCCTCCTCCCCTCCCATCTTGAGCCCTGTTTCCTCAGTGATTTCACCCTCTCTCTCTCATCCCCTCACAGCTTTCCTCTAAGTCGCATGCTTCCTCTGGTCTCTGGGCTTCTGTTTCATGATTTCCCAAACAGGTTTACAGCTGGAAAAGGGCTTAGAGACAGACTAGTTGAGTGTTTCCAAAATGATGTCTGTGAAACAATAATCCCATCAGATCCTCTGCATCTCCTGGTCTCTGTGGTCAAATGAGTTGGAGGATTTCTGGCCCCTTCGCCCCCATGGAGCAGTATGCTGCCTGCCTGCTTGCCCTTGAAGGCCCTGAGAAGTCCTGTGATGTTCTCTCGCCAATTGCATGCCTACTATGTGCTATGTGATTTCCCAGAACATTTGGTTCTCTTTTATTTTAACCATAAAGCAGCTTGTCATGTTTCTAACACTTTAAAGAGCACACTTTGGAAAAATGCTGATTAGATTCATTTTCTCCCTTAACACATGAGATTAATTTATTAATCTCTGCTTTCCAAACCTATAAACTCTGGAGGCCCTGACCTCCCAGATGGAATAGCCACATCTCGTGTTCTTATGGCCCTCACTGGAGTAGAATCTACCACCCCTGGACAGAGCTGCCAAGCTGCGAGTCTGCTGACCCTTGGGCCTGGACCCTGCCCTGCCTCTGGCTCTCGTCCTCCCACTCCCAGCCTACTTCCAGCCCCTCCCGTGTCTGGCATGGTCCTCTATGGAGGGCTAGGATTCACCCCAAGCCCACGGCTATCCTGCAATCCAATGGACTAGTTTCTAAGGAAGGTAGGGGACAGGAAGAGGTGAGAATAAGAGAGGAAAACAGCCCTTTTCACATTTTCAAATGGCTTCTGTGCTTCTCTTTCATTTAGCTAAGCTTGGATTAGGTCCTAGACACCCCTAGAATCCCCTGCTTAGAGAAGTAGGCAGGTAGCAGCCACCAGGAGCCTGGCTGGTCCCCTGCCAGGCTATCTTGTCTGGGTGCTGGCAGGGGCCTGGTTGCAGTTCCAGCCGGGTGGGCCCCAGAGTACTGGCTCACATGCCTCTGCTGATCCAGCAAACTGAGGCTTCTCTGGGAAGCCACATCTTCTTAGAACTGGGAGATAGTTACTCAGAAATAGCTCAGTTTCCATCTGAGTTAAGGACCCACCCCAGCCTCACCTAAGGCCTGGGCTGCAGAGGCTTCCGCAAGGAGAAAGTTCAACACACACCAGGAACAAATCCCCGGGGTTTTCTAAGACTACAGACTTGGAGTGAGTGGGTAGGGCTTGGCTTGGACACAATGCCTGATAAGGAGCCTGGGAATTGTCGGGCCTCCACCCTGGCTCCTCTTCCGTACTCGCCCATCCCTCAGTGTACAGGCGATGAGGCAAGGCAGCTGTGGCCCTGTGCCCACTTCCCACTGCCAGCCCCTGCCCACCTTTGCTGTGGGTACCACTGCTGGGCCCACTCGCTTAGCGGCTGAGTCCTAATAAAGGCTTTCACTTTCCCTGCTGGAGTTTCATTAAGGAAATCCCTGGTTCCTCATGTAGCCTTTTAAAAACTCATTCTGAGCATGGAAACTGCTGCGAAGTCTCCAGGGAGGTAAGGGATGCTGGGCTGTCATCATGCCAGGCCTCCAGCAACTAACTAATAGTCTCCACTCAGGGGCTCTGCTGATGGGAGGACTCAGGTGACCAGTCTTGACCTTTTTACCCCAGGGAGGAAGATGACAGAGTGCACCCTAATTCGCCAGTGGGCCGTGTTTCACTGCCAGGAGTATCTCACTGGGCACAGAGGGATGACCAGGGCAAGGGGACAGTTGTGGGCTGACAGGATTCCAAAGCAACTCAACAGAGGCCTGGAGCAAAGTCCAGGTGTCTGCCATCAAATGGAGGGGACTGTACTAGGGACACTTGAAGCCTGGACTGAGGGAGGGCAAGGTGGGCCTTGCTCTCACACATAAAGGTGGAGAAGAATGACATGTCAGACCAGCAGCTTGCTCTATGGACATGATCTCATCTGTTCACCCCTCCTCCCCGGCCCCTAGCTGATAAGAATCTGGTGCTATTTCCTGTAGTCCAAGGGTCTCAGACAATGGTGTGAACGGCTGGCCCTACTGGAAAAGACATTGTTCAGGGAAGAAAAAACAACATACCAGCACAAAGCCAGGGCAGGACCTGTCTAAATGCAAGGGCCTGTTTACAAATTCATGATTTCCAAGGGGAGGAACACAATGGGGGATTGTTTTGGTGAGGCTGGTGTCCCCTCCAGTATGCTCCTGGGGGCTGGGGATGGCTTTGATGGGCCAGACAGGTCTCAGATGCTCTGAAAGGATGGACGCAATGGCGCAGACACCTTCCTGTTTATCAGGGATGCATGCAGGGCAGGGTCAAGAAGCCAGTTTACACCAAAGACTCGAGGCAGGGCTCCTGGCCTCACCCCTTCCATCTGGGCCTCATGTTGTCATGCTGCTCAAGGATCCCAGGGCTAGAAGTGAGGACAAGGTTTTCATTTTTTGTTTTGGGAAAAATACCAGTTCTTCAGTTTATGGCCTCCAATTGTCATGTTGCTTTTTGGAAAAAATATACAAGGCATGAGACCTTTGCAAATGGCCAGCTCCTTTGGAATGAGGCTCTCTGGCTTAGTCACTAGGGAGTCTTCTCACACCTGAGGGCTCCCAGGATGCTGTGACTCACCTCCAGCCAGCCTGGGAGCACATGGGGAGATGGCACAGTGTCCCTGTGGTCAGGGCCAGTGGAGGTGCTATTTCTTGTAACAACCTCCCCCACTGCCCACAGAGGTTACAGCCTTTGAACCACCACCCAGAGGCCCTGTGAGTGAGTGTGCACTGTGTACACATACCTGTGTGTGTGTGCATGTATGCATGTGGTAGGAGGGCTGGGTGGAAAAGGAACAGAACCATATCACATATTCCCCTTGGGATTGGCAGTTGCTGTTTTTGGGGGTAGAGTTGGGAGGGCAGCTGGGTGTCTCCCAGTAGGGAATTGGGAGACATTTTTGGTGGGTTAGGAGGGTTCATTTGGGCCTGGATAGACCATGATGGCAGGCTTGTCTGAGGATTTGACCTGTGGTGGAAGTATCATTAGTACTTTTCTATTCATCTCTAAACCCAACAGAAATGCACCTCATGAATAAACTCAAACAAATGTGCTTGGAACAAGTGAGGAGCAATTAAGTTCCATGCAATCCCAAAACAGACAGAAGCAAGATTTTCCTAAGCCATTCTCAACCTTCCAGCTCTGAGGATGTATAATCTTCTTCGTCAACATGCTAACTGTGCCCTCTGGTGTTTGGCAGCAAAACAACAGGCGTATGAATACAGGTTATGAACATCCATCAGTTCAGTAGATGTTAATTTGCCTCTGAACTTGGGGTCCTGGGTCAGGAACCACAAGAGAAGAAAGGCTAATGAGACAGACAGGTCCCTGCTGGCCAGGGGCTTCCAATCTAGCAGGAGAGACAGACCCACAACTGTAGGACTAACAGAGAATGACAGGGGCTATAACAGGGGTATCCGCAGAGACTAGTGAGAGGGCTAGGGATGAAGAAATAGCCCTCATGCTGGGTTCAACAGGCTGAGCATGGAAGTCAGGACTCTCCAGGGTGAGAGCCCCAGGCCTAGGCCCCAGTATTCCAAGGTAGCCAGGGCAGATGCCTGTGGGTGGGGTGTCCTAGGAGATGCAACTGTGCAGGGCCCTATTTGTGGAAGGACTTGGATGCCAATCTCAGCAGGGCCATCCTGAGCAAAGAACTAACAGACATTTTATGGTAATTGGCAGATGGGAAAAGGGTGGATGTGTTAGTGAAGCAAGTAGACACAGGAAATCATGTTGCCACAAAGCTTCTGTTGCAATCTTGTGAGGCACAAAGGTCTGAGCTGAGCATTGGCAATGGGAAGAAGAGGAAGGCAAACATTTAAAAAAAACCAGCCAAATAGACAAGGAAGAGGGTGGTTGAGCAGAGAGGGAAGCAGAAGGAAATTTTGAGGTTGCTGGTCTCAGTTTATGGTTCCTGTAAAGGTAAGAATTAGAGAAAGGGGAGCAGGTGCTTTGGGGAATTTTTATTTAGCATCTATCTTCACCCTCCCCAAGTGAACTAATTTGTTCCAGGTCCTAAGTTATAAATGGTAATTAATTCTAATACATCACATTAGTTATAAAAACAGGTATTTAAAATATACAAGATGAGCTTGGGGCATCTGTAGTGCCAGAAAGTAAGAAAGTACTCAAAAACAAAATAAAACGCACAATAATAGGAACATGTGCAAAGGACGCATGAGCACCCAATAGCCAAAGCTGGAACAATTTGAGCAACAAAATAAAGTAGTATTGGATTGTAATCCAAAGTGTAATACAGGTGGTCCCTGTTATGGACAAGATGTGCTCCTGAGAATGTCATTAGGTTGGATTTGTATGTAACTCGGATCCCTGATGAACAGCATATATACAGTAATAATAATTAATGAGAATACTATAATGGCTCATGTGTAATAATAATAATACAGCATAATATTGTAATAATAATTATATCCTGGTACTATAATAAGTTACAGAAACTATTGTGTTCTTTCTTTTAATTCAAACAAATAGAACATAAAAACTAACTCATACAAAAAGTTTAGATAGAAAAATTTCAAAAAAGAATATTAAAGGTTAACATCTAATGTTGCATCAACACTAGGTAGGCTAATAGGAATGTTATACTTATTTTGAACTTCTAGACAAATCAATAATAACCTTTCCATTTCGATAATTAATCCACTATGTTGGTTAGGAATAATTGGTGTTTTGTTGGAGCACTGCCTTTCACATGTTCCATTATTCTCACTTTATCCTTTATAATTGTTCCAATAGTCAAGTATCTGAAGCCTAATGCTTTCCCAGTGAGTGATGGCATCTGGTCTTTCTCCGAAAGCTTATTTCTACTTTCATTTCCATCGTGATCACCTTTCTCTTTGCTGCAGGCTTCCTGGACTTGCAGTGGACCTTTGCTTGGAAGGTACGGTCATAAGGATAAACATAGACTCAAATCAAATAAAAAGCTAAGATGAAAGTGATGCTGCGCATCAGCGACCATATAACAATGAGACTATTAGCATAAAGACACTGTGCTAGTGGACTGCGTAAGCTATGCGGGTTTGTTTACATGCGTGGAAGAAACTAGTCTCTGAATTATTAATTATTTAATTATAAATTATCTTCATGGGGAGGCTTGGAGCCTGTTTATAAGTGCAAAACGTTGTAAGTCAGGTTGTCCATAACCCAGGGACTGCCTGTATACATATCCATGAATCCATACTGATATAAACAAATGATGAATAAATAAATAAGTGGGACAGAATAGGTAAATCTCCTATGCAGAAAAATTTCAGTAATTTATGTAGATGCTCCATCCTCAGGGTGGGTGTATGTGTACATAAATCCCCACTCCTTAATTGTGGGCTGCACATTGTGACTTCCTTCCAGACGGTACCGTATGCAAAGGTGGAAAAAGAGTAACCTCAGCCAGATGATCAAGCTCAACATCAGCAGTGACAGAGGTCATGTTGACAGTATGTAACTTTGATATGATATGATGAAAATGACACTTTACCTGTGTCTTCCTCCCCCAAACCATTAAGCCCCGTCTAATCATGAGAAAAACATCAGACAAATCCCAATTGAGGGACACTCTGCAAAATACCTGACCAGTACTCCTCAAAATTGTCAAGGTCATCAAAAATAAGGAAAGTCTGACAAACGGTCACAGCCAAGAGGAACCTAAGGAGATGTGATGACTCAATGCAATGTTGTGTCCTGGATGGGATCCTGGAACAGAAAAAAGACATTGGGTAAAAACTAAGAAAATATGAAAACACAGGTTTGAGTTAATATTAATGTATCAATATTGGTTCATGAATTGTGACAAATTTAGTATAAGATGTTAATAATAGGGGAAATTCACCAGGTGCTATGGTTCACCCCCGTAATCCCAGAAACTTAGGAAGCTGAGGCAGGAGGATCACTTGAGGCCAGGAGTTTGAGACCAGCCTGGGCAGCATAGCAAGAACCCATCTCTACAAAAAATTAGCTGTGTATAGTGGCACACACCTGTAGTCCCAGCTACTCAAGAGGCTAAAGCAGGAGGATCACTTGAGCCCAGGAGTTTGAGGCTGCAGTGAGCTATGATTGTGCCACAGCACTCTATCCTGGGTGACAAAGCAAGACCCTGTCTCTAAAAAAAATAAAAATAAATAATAGGGGAAATTGTTTGGGGGATATATAAGGACTCTTTATATTATCTTCACAATTTTTCTGTAAATCTAAAATTATTCTAAATTAAAAGTTTATTTAAGGAAAAAAATCTGATTATTTAGTAGAGAATGATTGATTAGGCCCAGATGAACAGAACATTTCAAAGTTGGACTTTCTAGCCTACAAAAATGGGGTTGGTTATTAATATTGACAGAGAGTAAAAGTACAAAGAGTAAAAAATAGTTAATAGTTAAAAAATAGTTAAAAGGTGTGTGTGTGTGTACACACTGTCCTGCTAGCTAAGCAGGTACCCACAGTACCCATACTGTACACAGAGGTGGGGCAGCTGAATGTCTGGGTGACCAAAAAGCACCCCGCAAGCTCCACCTTCCACACGTTGAAGCTGGAGTTGAGAGGGGGCCATTACTTTCAGTTAAGATAGTGTTTCTCATACTTGAGTTGCATACAAATGGACTCCTTTTAAAGGAGAAGATACTAAGATCTCTAAGCATATGCCTGGTGACCCAAGTTATAGAAACTTTAGGTTAAGAAACTAAAGTCTCAATCTAGGAGGCATCTTTCAGTTTTGAATTATCACTGTAAGAGTTGAGTCCTTAGGATGGGTAAAATATTGTTTTTGAAATGAAAATTCACAGTTTAAAAATTCTCTTATTGTTCCTAAACCTCTGACAAAATCTCCTTGGATGTCCAGGTAAGGAAGCATATCATTGAGTCATCAAACGTGTGAGAGAGAAAATGAAGAAAAAGGGCATAACTGTGGGGAGCCCTAGGCTGACATCTGTGCAGGAGGCCCTGGAGCAGCCAGCTCAGAAGTAGGCTCTAGGAAGCAGGTCTTCCAGAAAAGAAGTGCAGCAGATAGTGATCTGATGCTTGGCCCATGAGGAGAATTGTATTGGGAGACATTTTACTGATCATTTGGAACATTTGAGAAGAATTAGCAATAGGTACATAGCAAATAAAAACGGCAGTTATTAATTTCAGAAAAAAAACCATTGTACAGGAGAGGAAAGGTAATCATAGTATACAGTCTAGCTCCATAGTAAGCAGCATTTCCACAGTCATAATAATGTAAACATTGAAGGTTAATTTGACAAAAACTGTGATGCAATGATATAAGATGGGGAAAATGAAAATAGGAAGGTTCTAAAGGTGCTAAATCTTTATGTAACATAATACAAAGTCAACGTCTAAGATTGGGTTGGGCGTAGTGGCTCATGCCTATAACGCCAGCACTTTGAGAGGCTGAGGTAGGAAGATTGCTTGAGGCCAGGAGTTTGAGACTGGCCTGGGCAACATATTGAGACCCCATCTCTACAAACAAATTTAGAAATCAGCCGGGGATGGTGATGTGTGCCTGTAGTCTGAGCTACTTGGAAGGCTGAGGTGGGAAGATTGCTACAGCACAAAGTTGGAGGTTACAGTGAGCTATGATTGTGCCACTGTACTTCAGCCTAACAGAGTAAGATCTGTCTCTTAAAAAAAAAAAGTCTATGATTAATAAATCAAGACACAGCTAAAAAGATGGAAAGTAGTTGCCTTTAGGGAGTATGACTGGAAGTAGGGAAGGGTAAGTTGAAACTGTTTTTCATTATAATCCTTTTAGTACTATTAGACTTTTAAAAGTCTTTATTACTTTGCTGATATACTTTGATAACAACAAAAAGACACAGATACCCTCCATTTGATTCCAAGTGAATCTGGTCAAATCTGAAGGTGCTCATTGCGTACATAACTTGGATGTAAGTCTTCAGAGGTTTGCAATGTTTGGAATGAGAACATTGTCCTCCACCATTAGCGACAATGACTCAGTGAGATGCTGAGAAAACCTAGCATCTGGCAGTGGTTCTGAGTCCCCCCCCACTAATCCAAATCCCATGAAATCATTAAAAACATACAAATGTAAGATAGGCTTTATTCAATTTCTCCCTAGGCCATCTGCCAGATTCCCATCCTAGCTGCCTTGCCTAATGTGAATGTCCTGGCATGCAAATTCATAGTTACACTCTGCATGGAAATGTTTGAACCACCAGGCAGCAAGAGTTGGAACAGCTCATTCACGCTGTGGAGGTGTGCTTAAGCCCACAGCAGCTGGGAATGAATGGAGTCCCTTCTGCCATAAGCATGGCAGTCCCTGGCCTGTTTGAGTATAGGGCCCCAAACCTTGCAACAAGGGCCCATTCTCAGTCCACTATGGACTACTGGCTCACCTCCCCAATGAGAACCTGTGTGTTCCTCTTCACAATGATGAAAATCTCTGCCCCTGTAAAGCCAATTTCCCTGAAAACTGATTCCCTTTCAAAGAAACATGTCTACGTTCTAAATTGAAAGTTCTACATTAACTCACTGAGTTTTATGGATTAGGAGGGTGAGTTTTTTTATTCCCTCACTCTACTCTCCAAATTCCTTAGTATGCTAGACAAATTCCACAGTGAATCCACAAGGAGACACCAATGGAGAGAAAACCTTTATTTGCATACTAATGAACGTGAGTGAAATAAGAAGAGGCATATGAGAATGAAATTAAGGTGGAAGAATCTTGGTGGAAGAAGAGGAGAAGAAAGGGCCCTCTGGGAATCCAGGAGAGAGAGCAGAGGCACTCTTGGAGCCACAGTCCCTTGTTGGCATTGGGAGTCTGCTCTCTCCTCACTCGCTCTCCCCTGGGACTTCTCTTTCCTTGGCTCATAGTCTCATTGTTGGCCCCTTTCCTTGTCTCACAGTCCTGGGGTGTTTCCTGCCCCAAATCCAATGGAGGAGTGCAGCTTCATACTCAATATGCTGGGTAGCGACTACTCAGAAGCTGTTACTTGGACTTTTTGCACCTGTTAGTGATTTTGACACCCTTGGACTGCCAGGAGCAGCCCCTCCTGCCACCAGAGGACTCTGGCTTTTCTAATAAGGAAGGTCCTGGCCAATCAGTCCCAGAACAGCCTGGATTCTCTTTCAAGCTGGTGTCTCTGCAGAAATGCTCCTGAGGGTGGAAGGTGCTGCTGCAGCAGGGGATGTCACCTGAGATTTCAGGTATGTAGTCTGTGGTGAAAGAAAGGTAGGAGAAGAAAACTCAATCCTCTGTTTCTCCCAGATGCAGGTCCTTAAGCCCCTCCCTAGCCATTTTCCTTCCAAAGCTAAAGGCCTCAACTAAAAGTCCTGCTCTGGTGGCATGCCTTCCTTCTTTCCCAGGCACAACAATTCCCCCGACCCCACCCCAGTTCTTAGACTAGCCCATTCCTCCAGCCTTACCTGTGGCTGAAGCAGAAGGTGAACATTCCTCACACTCCCACTTCTTACTGCTGGATCTAAGAGAGGAGCAGTCCCTATGGGTTCCACGGGATCCGCATGTAGCACACAGAATGAGGCACCACCTCCTACAGGAAGAGCCAAGGAAGGGTTGTGGGGACAAACAGAACACTAACTACCATTCTTGTATGTTTGCTATGGGTCAGCCTCAGCTGTGCTGAGGGCTTCCCCGGCATTTTCACTATACATTTTACTCATCAAGGATGCATGGCTCAGAGAGGCTGAGTGCTGATCCTAGGAGTCTGCAGTCAGGCACAGCTCCTTGCAAGGTGAATTTGGAAAGGAATTGGCCCTGGGTGTCTCTCCATTGAGCACAGGGAGAAGCAGACCCTGTGGAGGATACCTGTTCACTTGCACACGAGTGAGTCAGGGGCTAGTCAAGACATAGAATTAGCAATTGTGTTCACTCTCAGGTCTGTAGACAAGAGTGAATTTCTTGCTCCTAACACCTGTGCCAAGGTCTAACTCTAAGATGGTACTGACAAGATCTCTTTATAGCCAGAAGCCTTTCCCTACCCTTCATCCTCAAAGCTGTCTCTGCCTTGTTCGTACAGACAGGTGGGGGCATCACAATGCTGATAGCGCTGATACAACTCTGAGAAAGCCCCTGGCTCGAGTTCCCAGGCAGCATCTCTGCAGTGGGAGAAGAAACAGTGAGTAACGGACACATAACTGGTTGCTGAAACCTTTGTCTATCAAGAAAGAACTAGGAACACCCCAAGCTAAGCACAGCAAAAGAGTTCAACAGGCTGCCTGAACACTTCCCACAAGGCTGGGCGAGTGGCCTGGCAGTGGGAAAGGGCTGAAGCAGGATGAGTGGAACATGAGAGTTCCTTAGTTCTACTCTGGATTTAAGAAACCACCCCTCCAGGGAATTCTGATCCCCAAAATGCCCTTCTCAGAAACATGTCCCCCCAACTTTTTCTCCCTCTTTTCATTTGATAATTAAAAAGCACTCCCTCCACCTCTTCCCTCTTCTGCTCTCATTCTCCGAACTATCCTCTCACTCATCTCCTCTCTAGAAATCTAGGCAACCCACTCCCTGGCTCAATTCCTGCTTTAGGGTTTCCACTACCTGTCTGGAATGTGAATTCCCATTCTTAGCATTTCTTGAGGAAACTCTTCTCGATTGTTACACTGTGGACATTTGAAGAAATGCTTTGCTGATGTGTGGGCATATTTCTGTAAGAGAAACATGGAAAAGCTTTGTGTTTGTAAAAACACTTTGACCACTTTCTTTCCAATCTCACCCTCACCCCATAAAGAGGATGTTGCTAAGAGAGCTTGACAGCAGGTGTAGGAAAAGGAGTTTGGTGGGCTAGGGTAAGGGCTACAAATCCAGGTGTCAGACCTGGGGCCAAATTATTTTCAAGAGAGTTCCCAGAAGTGCCTCAGCTGTCATCTCTGGCCATGGGGCTTGGCAGTGCTAAGTAGGGGTCAGGAACCTGGCCACATGTTTCCCTTTTCTTTCATCCCAAGAAGTGAGGCTGGTTTTGAGGCTCCTTGACTCATTTTGGGATGAGTCCATTCGCTCTAGCAATCCTGAGGATTTGGCTCAGTCTAAATCTTATCACAAATGATGTCCTGCTGGTTGTGGTGGCTCACACCTGTAATCCCAGCACTTTGGAAGGCAAGGGCAGAAGGATTACTTGAGGCCAGGAGTTCGAGACTAGCCTGGACAACATAGTGAGACTCCATCTCTACATCTGTAGTTCCAGCTACTAGGGAGGCTGAGGCAGGAGGATCCTTTGAACCCAGGAGTTTGAGGCTGCAGTGAGCTATGACTGAACCACTGCACTCTAGCCTCAGCAACAGAGACCCTGTCTCTAAAAAAAATAATAATAAATAAAAATAAAAATAAAATGAATGAGGTCCTATAGGCCAAGGATGACCAGAGTGGGCTGACTTTCCTTAAACAGGCCTCCAGCATGGAATGCCAAAGCTGCTATGTACCCGAGCATTTCCAGGGTGCTGTAGGCATAGAACTAGGGCAGTTGTGGAAGGTCCCCAGAGCAGAGAACCCCCACCTGTATGCACTTGCGGTGGTAGACAGCTTGACTGCAACACGGGCTCTGGATGTTCTCAACACTCGCTTGGGATAAATCTTCACAACACAAGACGCAGCTTTCCTCCCTCACGTTCCCCTGGTGGATGTCCTGCTTTGGGCGATGTTTTCCACAAAATGATCTGTGGCAGGTAAACAGACTTGGTTTCTGGTTTGTCATTAATGCGGTTTCCCAGCTGCCTGGTGTAGGAAGGGCAATGAGCACCCAGGCTGGTGCCCAATGAACCTCCACACTCATGGGGAGGAGAAGCAGGGTGAAGAACAGCCACATGCCTTCTCACGGCTGCTCTCCCAGTGAGCAAAGCTCCCAGGACTGTATCCACAGCCTCTTGTTCCTGAAAGTCCCACTTCGTTCTTAGCAGCTGCCTACGAACCCCAGCTGTTTGTAATTTAAGGAGGGGTTGGAAAGCAAGAAGAAACCCCTGTGAAATCACCAAGTCAAGATACTGTTTCCTATTATTGAATGGAGGGACAGATTCACTGGTGAATTGAAACAGGCCTGTGAGAACCAGACTCTGATGTCCTTAGTGGCTAAATACTAAGTTTCAAAAGGGCAGCTCGACATTTCCCCTTCCTCACTCACTTGTACTCTCCAAAAAATTGTGAAAGGCAACCCCTTTCTTGGCCACAAGGCAGATGGAAGTTTCTGACGCACTGATCCTTCTGGCAGTTGATAGCAGCTCCCTTTTTCTTGCACACAAAGCAGATCTGCAGATGAGATCCCATATGGTGCTCAGCCCCCGCCCAAAGACAGACATGGTGTGGCACATCTTTCTATGAAATGGAAATCATGTGAAGCAACAGCCATTCCCTTTTCTCAGTGGTCCTGAAAGCTCCCAGGCACCCTGAAGCTGAGCTTTAAGCAGCACTAAATTCTGTTTTCTCAGGTTGTTTCTCCCTCTCCTCACTTGGGACACTACACCCCAGAGGAATTATGACCTGAGAGAAGGACCAGTTGGGAAACCCAAGCATCCTTTACCTTCTGAGCTAGCAACTAGGGAAAAGAACAGAAACAGGGATGAGAGAAATATGAGAAGAGGCCTACCCCAAGGTCCCCATTTCAGGGGATTCTAACCTTCCTAGAAGCCCGAGCTGCCTCCTTTTTGATGTCTTCAGGCAGGAATCCATGCAAACCTCGGTTGGACGGGCCCCTCTGAGGCAGCTTGCTAGATAGGATCTGGAGGGCAGCAGAACCAGACTGTCAACATCAATGATCAGTGAAACAGTGCAGTCAGGTGAGGAGGATGACAGGGTAAGAGAGCTAAGGCATAGAGCTTGGTAGAATATATATCATTTGCAGGGTACTTTATTTAATGAAGGCTTATACAGCACTATTAATATTTAATATGTGTGGGTACTCTAAGCGCTTTTCAAATATTAACTCATTGAATCCTCCTAACAACACTAGGAGGTAGGTACTATTATCATCCTCATTTTCTCAGAGAGATGATGTGACTTGCTTAACCAGGGGTGGGGAACCTGCAGCCTTGGGGCCACATGAGGCCTTCTGGATCCTTGAGTGTGGCCTTTTGACTGAATCCATAGTTTACAGAACAGATCCTTTTAACAAAGGGATTAGTTCTGTGAAGTTTGGATTCAGTCGAGGGGCCGCACTTGGGGATGAGGAGGGCCACATGTGGCCTTGAGACCGCAGGTTCCCCACTCCACTCACCTTTATGTTATGCTGCCTCTCATTTACTGAGGGCTGCTATTGTGTGCTGAGCACTTTGAGGAAACACTCCCTCTGTAATGACCCATTTTATGCTTACCACAACCCCATGATATAGATGCTGTAGTGACCTTCATCTTACAGAGGAGGCCACTGAGGTGCAGCGTGGTAAGGGACATGGCTGGGATCACACAGCAAAGAGTAGCAGAACTGGCATTCATACCTGGGCCCGTGGAACCCACACTCTTACCCTTCCTGCTATGTTGCCCCCCTGTACAGAATAAATACTCTTCTCAGAGTACTACAGGAAGGAAAACAGGGTTTTAAAATCTCCTAACTATAGTCATTCTGCATTATAGGCAAAAGGAAAGAATTGGATTTTTCTTTTAAAAACACACTTTAAAGGGCCTTTTGTGTCTGAAAATCTCCCAAAGCAGAGTCTGGATGGGAAATCAAGGAAAAAGAAGCCAAACTGTTCTGTTACATACATTGGGAGAATGTTAGCACCTTACCCCCACCCCAAGAATCTTCCAAATATCCTGGGAAGGCTGCTAGATTTCCTACAGTAATTACATGAAATGCACAAGGGGAGCTCAAGTTATTTTATTTTAACATTGTAAAAAAGGTGACCCTACAACGTTAAATGACTTGAGGGCACTTGGATTACAGCTGTATGTTCCCAATTATGGTTAAAACACATATGATACATATTTTAACACTTATTATCTCAGTGTTTTAGGATGAGTTGTTTCTGTTTCTTTATACCTTTAAGTATTATTCATGTTTTCTACAATGAGCACATGTTCTCTCTATAAATAGAAAAATCAATAGTGAAAGATCATAAGCAATCTAAATGTCCTTTAATAGGGGTTTGTTTTGATACTTTTAGGCACACCCATACCATGAAATACCAATTAGCTATTAAAAAGAAAAAACTAGATCTATATGTTCTATATGGAAAGATCTCCAAAATATATGAGATAAAAAAAACAAGATACAAAACACTGTGTATAATGTTTATTTTTATGTTCAAAATGTATATATTTGTAAATGCATCAAAATTAACCAAGCCCTGACACCTGACAGTACTTACAAGAAAGGAAAATCACAGACCAAGCTTTCTTATGAGCATAGATGTAAAAATCAAACAAAATGTTATCAAACTGAATCTGGCACCATATAAAAAGGATAATACATCATGACCAAGTAGGGTTTATACCAGGAATGCAAGATTAATTTAACATTAAAGAATCTAGTTGATGTAACAAACCACATTAACAAAATAAAAGAAAAATCAAGATCGTCGCAATAAATGCAGAAGAAGTATTTGACAAAATTCAACACACATTCATGATACCCTCAGCAAACTAGAAATTATAAGAGAACTTCAATTTGATAAAAACATCTATGAACAAAACCTACAGCTAACATATTTTAATAGTGAAAAACTAGATGCTGTCCCTGATGGTGGGAAAAAGACAAGGATAACAACTCACAGTACTTCTATTCAACACTAGGTTGAAGGTCCTAGCCAGTACAATAAGGCAAGAAGAAATAAAAGGCAAAGACTGGAAAGGAAGAAGTAGAACTGGTTTTATTCACACATGGCATGATTGTGTACACCAGGAATCCTAAGGCGTTTATAACAAAATGTAAAAAAATAAAAACTACTGAGCTAATAAGCGAATGTAACAGGATTACAGGATACAAAATCAATATACAAAAATAAAATGTATTTCTACATGCCAGCAAACTTGAAACTAAAATAAAAATACCACTTATAATAACATAACCACAAAATATTTAGGAATACATTTAAAAAATATGTGCAAGACTTCTTCACTAAAACTACAAAACATTGCTGAGATAAATTTTAAAGATCCAAATAAATGGAGAAATATACTACATCCATGGATCAGAGGATTTAATATTATTTATTAATTCTTCCCAAATTGATCTATACATTCACTGCAATTCCAATCACAATCTCAGCAGGCTTTTTTTTTAAAAGAAAACTTGACAAGCTTAATATAAAATTTATAAAGAAAAAGAAAGGACATAACAGCTAAAACAATCTTGGAAAAGACTGTATAACTTATAATACTTAATTTCAAGACACTATAAAGCCACAATAATAAAGACAGTGGGCTACTGGCATAGGATAGACACATAGATCAATGATATAAATAGATCATCTGGATCCACAGAGATATGATCAATTGATTTTGAAAAAGTCACCCAGGTAATTCAATGGGTAGGCAAAGATTTCTTTGGGACACATAAAAAGCACTAACCATAGAAGAAAAAAATTGATAGATCAACCTCATTAAAATTAAAAACTTGTTCTTCAAAAGACACTATTAAAAAAATGAAAAGGCAAGCCACAGACTAGGAAGAAAATAGTCACAATACATATATCTGAAAAATAATTTGTATCCAGAATATATTATATAAATAATTTTTACAACTCAATTTGTAAGACAAAACGACCCAATTTTTAAAATGGACAAAAATATTTGTACAGATACTTCACAAAAGAAAACATGGGAACAGCCAATAAGCACATGAAAAGAAGCTCAACATCTTTAGTGATCAGAAAAATGCAAATTAAAGCCACAATAAGACACTAAATACACACCAAGCAGAATGGCTAAAATTAAAAAGACTGACAATATCAAGTTTTGGTAACAATATTGTGCAACTTTCATGAATTTCTTGTGGGAGTGTAAACTGGTACGACTACTTTGGAAAGTGACTTCGCAACCTCACATAAAGTTAAACATCTAGTTAGCATACAGCCAGTAACCCCACTCCAAGGTATTTGCCCAAGAGAAGTGGGAACACATGTTCACAAAAAGATGAATGCTTATAGCAACTTTATTCATAATAGTCCCAAAATGGAAACAATTCAAACATCCATCAATAGGTGAATAGATATGCAAATTATAACACAGTCATACAGCAGAATACTACTAGGCAATAAAAACACACAAGGTACAGTACAAATGCATGCAACAACATGGATGAATCTCCAAAACATTGTGTTGGGATAAAAAAAGCCAGATGCAAAAGCATATATACTACATGATTCCATTGATATGAAGTAACAGAACAGGCAAAAATAATCTATAAATTAGAATAATCATTATCTCTGGTGGGACTGACTGGAAGAGGGCGGGAAGGAATTTTCTAGGATGATGAAAATGTTATTTATTTTGATTATTACATGAGGTTACATGGGGGCATACATTTATCAAAAGTCACCAAACAGTACATTTAAAATTGGTACATTTTACGTATTCAAATTCTACCTAATGAAAAAGAATATTGGGGGAAAAAATAACTGGAAGGACATTCTAACTGTTGTCAGCATTCGTTTCTGGGGAGAGGGAGGATTGGGAATATTGTTTTGGGAAGAGATTTTTTATGTACATACTTTACACTGTCAAATTTTATACCAGGAACATATTTTTTCAAAAATAGATTTTAAAAGAAAAAAGCTATTAAGAAAAACAAACAAGGCTGTGGAACTGAGGCACTGGATGCAAAAATAGAGAACAGTCTGCATATCAAAGCCATAGAACTTTCAAAGCAAAAGAGGCCTTATACTCACAAGACAAAAATAATGCACGCTGAGATTGTCTTTCTGAAGAAATTCCCCTAATTTTTCGGGATCCCCAGGTTCTTGAAGGCATAGCCGGCAAACTATAAGTGAGAACATTAAGAATTAATTATAGGTTTGGCTCAAGCTGACTATTAAGAATGGAAGAGAAGCGTGGGAATATGACAGTTTCTCTAGGTACAGGAAGGAGTACTGAGAAGAGGGTCATTTTGGCAAGGAGGAAGGTTGACATGTGGTCTAATTTGGTATCAGTTAAGCTGTTATATAATTTTGGTCACATTGAAGGAGTTGGATGCAACTGGTCACTTCATATTTTTTTGGCTCAAATGACTTGTTTCTTGAACTTTGGACATGAAATTTTAAAATTACAGATCTTAAGTCTTCTGGATCTTAGAGAATATGGGAAGGAAGTAGGGTTGACAAAGAAGTTTATTGCCCCACACAAGTGGCCTTCTTTGCTGAGGTCTGGAGGCAGTGGCTGAATACAACCACCATTCTTTCTTACCAGGCCCTGAACATGGCTTCCTCTGGATTACCCTCCTTGTCTTGGCAGATTTTCTATACAAGAGAAAGAAGAAGTGTAAGGTGGTCTTTGAGGACCCTGTCAATAACCCTTGTAACATTTCCCTTAAAAAGCCATTCATGGGTTTGATGAAGGCCCAAAATATCTAAAGGCTTAGTAAGACATGAGTTTCTTTTCATATTTCATACATTTTTTTCAAAATGGAGATGGCATCTTGCTATGTCACCCAGGTTGGTCTCAAACTCCTGGCCTCAAGTGATTCTCTGTCTCGGCCTCCCAAAGTGCTGGGAACATAGGTGTGAGCCACAGCACCCAGCCCATATTTCATATTTTTTGAAAGCACAAAACATACCTACTGAGTTATTTGAGGGTAGGGACCAGATTGTTACCATCTTTCTGTCCCCAGTGCCTGTACTACCTGTGTGGACAGCATGAATGCAAGGGCAAACCCTCTTTTACTTTTTTCCTGTTTCTTCTGCCAACTACTCTGAATCTCAAGTGGTACCACCTTCACAAAACATACTAAAATGATACCAAAAATAACTGAGCATTTCCCATTGCTAGGCACTATTCTTGGCACTTTACATGTATTAGCTCAATGAATCTATGGCAGCTTGATGAATCTACAGAACAATCTAAAAGCTGGGTGCTGTTATTACGCACATTTTCCAGATGAGGATACTAAAGCATAAAGAAATGAAGTGACTTGTCCCTTGTCACATAGTTAGCAAGTGACAGAGCCAGGACATGAATCCAAGTAGTAAGGTTCCAGAGCCAGCACTTTGCTACTAGGGATAACCCTAGGAAGACAGGTAGGGCAGCTTCCAGGAGACCACTAGTGTGTGCTTCCACACTGTCCAACCCCAGCCCACAAGATGATGCCAAAGGGGGCAAAAAGTGCAGAATATACCATAAACCATTGGACAATTTCTCCTAAACTCCCTTATGTCACCTACTCTACCTTGATCTTTGGCGTTCCTTCTTCTTTTCTTTTATAGTCTTCATTCGCTGCTGTCTTTTTCTCTTATCTTGAATTCTTCTGTACTATTATGAGGACAACACAGGCTCTTCCAGTTATCAGTATAAACAGGGCTTGGTCAGCAATTCAATTCTATATTTGCTTATCAAGTTCCACAGGGTCAAGGCAATAATACACTTCACCTCCCGACCTACGTGATGAAATAAAAGGGACACATACATTATCAATGCTAGTAATAGCCAATAATTATTAAATCATGCCAAGTACTAGTCTAGGCATTTTACATGTGTTAACTCATAAAAACTCCATGTAGTAGGTACCATTATATCCCCATTTTCAAGATGAGGAGACTGAGACACAGAGAGGTAAGCATCTTGCCTGAGGTCAGAGTTAGTAAGTGATATAGGTAGGATCTGAATCTGGCTCCAGAGGCCAACATGAACTCTCATGTTATACTGCTATCACACAGTAGTATAAGAACTTAGAAACACTTCTGAGCTAGCTAAATTGTTCTGTTTCTTTGTGCCTATTAAATGCACAATATAGCATTCAGGCAAAAAGTCTCCTTTGCACTTAAGCATGGGTGCCTTAATTCTACCCAGGAAAAACTAGATAAGGTAGCTCTTTCCTAGGAAAAGTTGCCTGTGAGATTTTGGCTGCCTAAAAGCAAGAACTCCCACTAGTTAGAGAACTGAGTACAACATCCAATAGTGGAGAAAGCACCTTGCCTACTCCTGCCACCAATGTCAGCAGACTACAAAGTTTCCATTGGTTAAGCGGGAAATCCCTGAAAGTGAAGGGGGACAAAAGAAATAAGGTACATCCCTATGAAGGAAGGACTGTGTCTAGTCAGGGGAGGGGAGAAGGACAGCATTTCTTGAGAGAGCTGGATGAATCAGGTCACCCCAGAGACAAACTCCAATACCCACGGCCTTGGATCATGGGTGGAGATCGGAAATATCTTCAGGGACTTTCAAAACCATTTTGCATGAATACAACTACTAAGGCAATTAGCTGCTCAGAAAACCAAAGCTATCTTGCCCTCCCTTTCTTTGCTCCTGATCCATCTCCTCTTCTAACCCATGAGTTGCAGTTGCAGAAGTAATGACATCTCATGGTTTCTTCCTCAATAAAAGCACATGGACAGGCTGGAAGAGGAGAGAGAAGGGCGTGCCTTGACTTTGCTACTCCCGCACGGGATCCATATTAGGGACTATTGAGAGTTCCCAGCTGTTGGGGCTATCCCAACCATCTAGCAATAGAGACAAAACCTTAAAATGTCAGTTCTTTGCATCGCTAGGCCAAGACGTTCCTTGAGTGGGATTCTGTGCACACTGCTAGTTACAAGATGCAACAATCTTCAACTCGCGTGAGGAGGGATGTTGCAAATGCGGGCTTCCACAAGGTGCTCAGTCTGTGATTTCCTAAGCCGGCGGATACTCCTCGAAACGCTTAACAAGGTGTTTCACTGGATAAGTGCTAGGTAAATGCTTGTTGAGAAAATTAAAAATAAATAAACGTATTCGGCCCCGCCGCCGCAAGAATAAACAATGATTTATTTGGAAAATACGTGTCGGTGTGGCCACAACCGTCCTCCGGAGGTAACAGCCGGAGAAGGGGCTCAAGGAGCATCCCGCGGGTGCCAGACCAGGCTCATGTCGCGCCTGCCGGGGGGCTGGAGCGGGACCGGGCAGGAGGTCGCCTCCGCCGCTCCCTCCTCACGGTAGCTCGCCGGCCGCCGCTGCCGGCCCGGGCCGCCCGCCCAGCTGTCACTGAGGGCGCCGCTGTCCCGGAGCTTTATTCGTTGTCACAAGCCGTGGTAGCTACCTCACGGGCGGCCGCCCCGCGCGGTGACTGCGCCGGCAAAGGGGGCGAGCGCGCAAACGAGAGCCGGGCCGCGCTGACTGTGACCCGCGTGGGCAGCGGCAACGCCTACCGTTGGCAGAACCGAACCGCTAACGGACACGCGCTAATGGCCGCGCGCGCCCGCGCGCGCCCAGTCCTCCCGCTCCCTTGCGCTCTTGGCCTCGGCGCCCAACACCGCCCCGCCCCTTCCCCTCGCCAGCCCCGCCCCGAGCGCGTGCCCGCAATCCCACCGCCGGAAGACGAGCCCAGAGGCGGGGCGGGGCCGTCGCGCCGTAGTGACGTCATGCCGCCGGCGCGGGCGGGTGACGCGGCTGGGCCCGTTGTCTGTGTGTGGGGCTGAGGGGCCCCGGGGGCGGTGGGGGCTCCCGGTGGGGGCGGCGGTGGGGCGGGAGGGCCTGGACATGGCGCTGAGGGGTCGCCCCATGGGAAGATGAATAAGGGCTGGCTGGAGCTGGAGAGCGACCCGGGTGAGGAGGGGGCCGGGCGGGCCGGGGACTGGGGAGGCCGTATAGGCCCGGGACACGCCTGCCTGACCATCACCCCCTCCTCTTGTCGCCCCACCCAGGCCTCTTCACCCTCTTGGTGGAAGATTTTGGTAAGAACCTCTTCTGGGGTTGTGGGAGCCCACCCCTGCGCCCTCGCTCCAGGGTCTGGGGCTGCCCTTCCCGACCGCTTTCCTTTCCTGATTGCAGGTGTCAAAGGGGTGCAGGTGGAGGAAATCTATGACCTTCAGAGCAAATGCCAGGGGTGAGTGGCCGTACAACAGGGCCTTCCCTTACACCCAGAGGGCTTGGGAAGGGCCCAGGAAAGAGTGCCCGTCAAGGGAGATTAATATCAGGAACCCCAAGTTGTAAAATCTCACATAAAGAAGCATTCCCTCCTCTCTGGGTCAAGCTAATATCTTTTTTTCTCAGTCTTCCCTCAGCACTTTCCTTTATGTAGTAGCCTCTTCCCCAGCACTAACCATCCTTTGGGATGCAGTTTAGCTGCCTTTTCTGATCTTGCGGGAATCCCCTTGCAGCAGGAAGACCCAGGTCACATAGTGCCTTTTGTGCAGTTGTATAATTTATTTATTAACTACAATGTGCCTGTGTGTGCTGTTGCTTTAATCCTGACACAAATGTCTTCCTGTATTGATTGGTTGGTGTGACAGGGCCCCTTCTGAATGCCTTTGTAGCCCCATGAAATAGAGGTATAGAGAGACTGATGAACCAAGACTGAGACAATGACTGAACCAAAAAATCTGCTTTAATTTCCTGGGCAAGAAGGGACCAGTGTGGTTCTTCATTTGTTTTCCTGACTGCATTGGGGTGCACAAGTGAGAATTAGTGTTTAAATTCCTCATCAGGGTTTTTGTTCTTGCCTTATTTTGTGTTCCTACCCCGTCCCATCCTGGGCCATCACTTCCAACTTTTATTACCCAGAACCATAGATTTCATAAGGAGACTGGGTGGACTCCTAGAGCACCACAGCCAGAAGCTGATGCCTTACTCAGCCTGTGGCAGGCCTCTCGGGTGTGAGGGCACAGGGCTACTTTGGACACAGTGTTGGAAAGAAGCCAGGGGAGAGGTGGGATCACAGCAAGGGCACCTGAGTGGTGACACAGTGCAAAGGAATAGGAGGAGAAACAAGGGGTTTCTGATTGCCTTTTGCCCCTTGGCTGATCTAGTTCTTTCCCTTATTTCCCCCAGCCCTGTATATGGATTCATCTTCCTGTTCAAATGGATCGAAGAGCGCCGGTCTCGTCGCAAGGTCTCTACCTTGGTGGATGATACGTCCGTGATTGATGACGATATTGTGAATAACATGTTCTTTGCTCACCAGGTCTGCTGGGCTCTGTGCTCTCTCTGGAGGGTGGGATGCTGCCATTTTCTTTGCGTGGGAAGTGGAAGTGGAGGAAGACAGGAGGAGATAGGCATATTACCAGGGGTGCTGGTTACAGAAACCTCCTGGCAGAAGGCACTGAGCTCTTACTCATTAAAGGCAGCATCTTCAGAGCATGATGGTGTCTGATAGCGCTATGTCCCCAAATAGCAGGTGACTATTTAGTTGGTGCTTATTAAATGAGGAAACACTGAACAAAGATGAGGGGAGCTGATGAGGGTTGTTTTCCAGATTTGATTGTCCCTCTGTGGATCCCCATTCCTGATGAATATGGGCTTGGGGTAAGGGGTGCTGTGTATTGGTTACTGTTCTTGGTTTCACAGCTGATACCCAACTCTTGTGCAACTCATGCCTTGCTGAGTGTGCTCCTGAACTGCAGCAATGTGGACCTGGGGCCCACCCTGAGTCGCATGAAGGACTTCACCAAAGGTTTCAGCCCTGAGGTAGGTAGGCTGCAGTGCCTTAATCCTGGCTCACAGCCAGCTGGGCAGATCTGACCCTCAGGGCCACTGGTAATGCCACCATGTGGTATTTGGCACTATTAGGGTGTTTCCTTTTCATATGATCATTTATATTACATTTGATGCTTAAATTAATTATGTAAGGCAATTGGTTTTAGGCCCAGTTGTAGGAAAGGAGACAGACTGAGGGTGGGAAGAGAGTTTTCCTCAGTCGTGTCATGTCAGAACCTTCTTTGTCAGGAATTTTTCTATCAGGTCATGTTGCTCCCCAGTGTCCACTAATTATTTGCAAAGCCAGCAGTGGCCATCTCTTTGGGGCTCCAGATCTCTTTTCTGCCCCCATTAACACTTTAGGAAAGTTTATCTGTGCTCCTTTAGATTCCTGGAATGCCTCCACACCTGCTCTCTAGAGCATTGCCTTCCACCCAGAGCCCAACTTGAGGAGAAATTGTTTTGATGTGGCCTTTTCTTCCATCTAGAGCAAAGGATATGCAATTGGCAATGCCCCGGAGTTGGCCAAGGCACACAATAGCCATGCCAGGTGTGTGGTTGCTGTGGGAGCTGATTTGGGGTGAGGGTGGGGGAGTGTCATATTTTGGGCCCTGACTGTGTCCTTCCCCAGGCCTGAGCCGCGCCACCTTCCTGAAAAGCAGAACGGCCTTAGTGCAGTGCGGACCATGGAGGCGTTCCACTTTGTCAGCTATGTGCCTATCACAGGCCGGCTCTTTGAGCTGGATGGGCTGAAGGTCTACCCTATTGACCATGGTAGGCACCCTGAGCTGGCGGCCTATTTCTCTGCTTACCTCCTGGGGAGCTGGAGCTCAGGGCCCTCAGGTGCTTGGGATCCAGTGGTAGGGGGTGTGGGTACTGAGGACATCTGACTCTGGTCTGGATTTTACCCTACACTGCATTGCTTGACCAGCTCCTGACTCCCTGGCTCAACTGCTCTTGTCTGTCTTCCTTCTCATTCCTGGCCTGCCCAAACTCAGGTTTCACACCTGCTGATTCATTGCCTTGGTCTTCCGTAGGGCCCTGGGGGGAGGATGAGGAGTGGACAGACAAGGCCCGGCGGGTCATCATGGAGCGTATCGGCCTCGCCACTGCAGGGTAAGGGCCCTGTGCTTGCCCTGCTCTACCCTCTGGAGCTGTGCCCCCTTTGAGACGGACAGAGAGAGGCCAGGTGATTTGTAAATCACAAGGCCACATGGTGAATCTGGCAAGATCTGGCTTAGATCATGGGCTCTCAACTCCTTTCCCCATTTCCTACTGGGGCTGCCTGTGGCCCCCCACTGGATGGGCTGGGGGCAGGGCAGGCTATGGTGGAGCCCTGGGTGGCTGGCTCACTGCCTGACAGGTCCCTCACACAATTCGTTGGAAGAAGCTAGCCCAGGTGCCTGGCGTACATGGCCAGTTGCTGCCTGCCTGTTGGGGTAGGGCCTATACCTATGGCTACAGGTGTGACTGCAGGGAGCCCTGCCAGGATATCTGCCTCAACCTGATGGCAGGGCCAGAGCGGGAGCTGCTCTCATGGCTGCGGCTGTGACTGCAGGGAGCCCTACCACGACATCCGCTTCAACCTGATGGCAGTGGTGCCCGACCGCAGGATCAAGTATGAGGCCAGGCTGCACGTGCTGAAGGTGAACCGTCAGACAGTACTGGAGGCCCTGCAGCAGGTGGGTTCCCCTCCTGCCTGGCCCCTGCCCAACACAGCCCTCCCTGCCTTTCCCATTGCAGCATCCAGCTCTGATTCCCAGATCACACTTTTGTGGTTCTGGGCTTCAGTTAACCCCTCCTTTCCCTTGCTCCTGTGTAGGAAAGGTGGGACTTTGGGTGGGGAGGGGTAACTTCTAAGGGGGTTTCAGTTTGGCTGTTTATTTCCCTGTGAATAAGTGAATGAGTAGAGCCTTCATTATGCCCCTTAATCCTGCAGCCCTCAGCTGTCTGAGGTAGAGGCCTGGGTCTTCCCTTCCTCCTCTGAGCCTTGGATTCTGTTTTTAGCTGATTAGGGTAACACAGCCAGAGCTGATTCAGACCCACAAGTCTCAAGAGTCACAGCTGCCTGAGGAGTCCAAGCCAGTCAGCAGCAAGTCCCCCCTGGTGTTGGAGACAAGCAGAGCCCCAGTGGCCTCTGAGGGCACCCACACAGGTACTGTGGGGGTTGGGGCCTCAGAGCTACCCCCTCATAGCTTGTTCTGGGAAGCCCAAGCAGAGCAGGTCTTTTTCTAGGAAGTACTTGGGCAATGGTGCAGAGGCTCCTACGGGGAGGCCTGAAAGCCCAGTGCCTGCAGCTCTCCCCCCTTAGAACATAGAGGGAGGACAGTTCTTCCCTAAAGAAAGGTACCTGTAAGGGGCTGTTGTTACCACTGGCTCCTGTACCCTTCTCCATAATGTATACTTCCTTTCTTGTTTTCTCTTGAGGCCATTTTTTTTCTTCCTCCCTCTATTTTTCCTCTTTCCTCCCTCATTCTTCTTCCAGTCTTGCTGTAGGATCATGTCTCAGAGCTTGGTGACTCCCATCCCACCAGCTGGCTCGGCTGCTCTCTGGGGAGGGAGGGGAGCAGTGCTGTGTCACAGGACTGGGGAGACTGGGCTTTTCTTGAGGATCCTACTGAAGGTCCTGCCTATGTTCCTTGCCTTGTCTCAGATGGTGCAGAGGAAGTGGCTGGTTCATGCGCACAAGCCCCGACCCACAGTCCTTCCAGCAAACCCAAGCTGGTGGTGAAGCCTCCAGGGAGTGGCCTGAATGGGGTTCCCCCCACTCCCACCCCCATTGTTCAGTGGCTGCCGGCCTTTCTAGACAATCACAACTATGCCAAGTCCCCTATGCAGGTAAGTGGGAGCACCCTTGCAGGATTCTCTGTGATTCTCTTGAGAGGCTGTAATAGGCAGTTTCCCATGTGGTTCCTTGGTGTTTGCCCTCTGCCTGGGCCTGGGTTGCCAGGTTCCTTTGTCTGATACACAGAGGCCCCCACAACGGCAGGGGCTTACGGAGGCAGGGAGAGCTCCAAGTTTAATCTAGTCGCATGGCTATGGGGTTAAAAGTTTAGGGCATGCTCCTTGGTTGGGTTCTGCTAGCAAAATAAAGGCATGTGTTTTGGGGTTCTCTCTTTCTCTTAGCAGCTCTCTGTAGGCATCTATGCAGATGGGAGGCAGCCTCCCCAGGAGCCAAGGGTGGGCTCTGGAGCACCTGGAGTGGCTCAGCTGACTCAGCCTGGAGAGCCACGTTGGCTTTCTCTCCAGCCACATGTATCTGTGCCCAACTGGGCTGAGCAGCCTCTGCTTATGACTGTCTGGTCTCTGCCTCAGGAGGAGGAAGACCTGGCAGCTGGTGTGGGCCGCAGCCGAGTTCCAATCCGCCCACCCCAGCAATACTCAGATGATGAGGACGACTATGAGGATGACGAGGAGGATGACGTGCAGAATACCAACTCTGCCATCAGGTCAGCCCCAGCTCTGTAAGGCTACCAGGCTCTGGGTGCGTTGGGTCCTATTCTGAATATCCCAGCCCGTGTCTGAGAATGCCCTTTAGCATATAACGCTAAGCACCTGCAGAGTGTAGGGCCCTGGGGGAAGCTGGTATGAAGGGGCTGACCACAGTTCTCCAAAAGGTTTTTGGTGGGCTTGGGAGAGGGCTGAGCACATAAGCACACATCAAGGCATGTCCTGTTGGAGATGGCTTTTCAGCCAGACATTGAAGGATCAGTTGGGGCAGGGATGGAGGAGATATGTGTCAGTGGGTGGGGACAACTTTGCTGGAACACACAGCATTGGCAAAAGGCCAGAAGCAAGGCAGCTAGGATAGAGGTATCCTTTGAGGACACCCGGCTGCAGCTGATAGAGCTTAGAGTACCAGGCTTGGCATGGGTGGGTCAAGCTGCTGGACCAAGTACAAGGAGCTTTAGGGTCAGCCCCTGGAAGTCAAGATGTGTTGAAACCATTCTGGTCACTGCTGGGTGTGGTCACCTGGCCTGTTCTCTTGCTCCATCTCTTCTTGGGCCCCACAGGTACAAGCGGAAGGGGACAGGGAAGCCAGGGTCCTTGAGTGGTTCCGCAGATGGGCAGCTGTCAGTGCTGCAGCCCAACACCATCAACGTCTTGGCTGAGAAGCTTAAAGAGTCCCAGAAAGACCTCTCAATTCCTCTGTCCATCAAGACTAGCAGTGGGGCTGGGAGTCCAGCTGTGGCAGTGCCCACACACTCGCAGCCCTCACCCACCCCCAGCAATGAGAGCACAGACACGGCCTCTGAGATTGGCAGTGCTTTCAACTCGCCACTGCGCTCGCCCATCCGCTCAGCCAACCCAACACGGCCCTCCAGCCCTGTCACCTCCCACATCTCTAAAGTGCTTTTTGGAGAGGATGACAGCCTGCTGCGTGTTGACTGCATACGCTACAACCGTGCTGTCCGCGACTTGGGTCCTGTCATCAGCACGGGCCTGCTGCACCTGGCTGAGGATGGTGTGCTGAGTCCCATGGCGCTGACAGGTGGGTCTTGGGCTGGCTCATTGGCCACTTGGTGCACCCTGGAGGGATGAGGGAGGTGGCCAAGTGACCACAAAGTGTCTTGCACTCTGATGAGTGTTCTTGTGCCTTCTTTTCCCAGAGGGTGGTGGGAAGGGTTCCTCACCCTCCATCAGACCAAACCAAGGCAACCAGGGATCCAGCAGCCCAGCGGAGAAGGAGGCGGTGGAAGCCCCGGACAACAGAGAGAAGACTGGGCTGGTCAGGCCCAGCGAGCCTTTGAGTGGGGAGAAGTACTCACCCAAGGTGGGCCTCCTTTGTGGCTTTCTCTTTTAGTTCTGGCAGAGGGAAGGGCCTGAGCTGCTGCTGCCCAGGTGCTGGCTTCTTGATTGGAATTTTGGTGGCTGGAGCCAGGTGCCAGGAAGCCTTTCTGGGCTGGGTGGTGGCAGGGTCTTCAGGAGGCTCCATGGACTCTGTTCATCCTTGCCTCTAGCTGCGTCTTGGTAGTGGGGCTTTGGTGATGGTCAGCCCCTGTCAGAGGCACAATGCTGGGTTTTGGCAGGAGCTGCTGGCACTGCTGAAGTGTGTGGAGGCTGAAATTGCAAACTATGAGGCCTGCCTCAAGGAAGAGGTGGAGAAGAGGAAGAAGTTCAAGGTGGGTGATCTCTCCACCTGCCTGGTCCTCGGCCCCTCCCGAGGTCAGCTGGTGGCTGCTATGGCGAGATGGGCTGCAGTCCCCTCAGCCTCCTTCCCTCCCACAGATTGATGACCAGAGAAGGACCCACAACTATGACGAGTTCATCTGCACCTTCATCTCCATGCTGGCTCAGGAAGGTGAGAGGACTCACTGCTATGTCCTAACTGGCATGCCCTGCTGAGGGCCATGTCCCTCGGGTCCACCCCCCCAGGCTTCTCCTGAGGCTTGAGCAGACTTTGCAGCACAGAATGGGCCATGAAAACCTCAGCTGCCAGCCTGAGGCAACCAGCCACCTGTTCAAGGGTCTCTGCCTCCCCACAGGCATGCTGGCCAACCTGGTAGAGCAGAACATCTCAGTGCGGCGGCGCCAAGGGGTCAGCATTGGCCGGCTCCACAAGCAGCGGAAGCCTGACCGGCGGAAACGCTCTCGCCCCTACAAGGCCAAGCGCCAGTGAGGACTGTTGGCCCTGACTCTGCAGCCCACTCTTGCCGCGTGGCCCTCACCAGGGCCTCCTCCCTGCCCCACTCCCCCTTTTCCCAGTATTACTGAATAGTTCCAGCCAGAGAGCCAGGCCCTGGCAATGGGAGCCAGGCCACATGTCCAGCATCATATCCTGGGGCCTGGCAGGGGCAGGTCAGCCCCATAGTGCTCAGGAGGCAGCAGCTGGAGTTGGGGCACAGCAAGGTACTGCAGCGTCTTCCACAGCCGGCTGTGGAGTGGCAGGACCTGGCCCTTCTGCATGGGCAGCAGAATATATATTTTACCTATCAGAGACATCTATTTTTCTGGGCTCCAACCCATCTTGCCACCATGTTGACATAGCCAGCTCCCTGACTCTGCTTTGTGTCCTAGCAGCTATCTTCCTGGTGGGCCCAAGTCCCTGCATCATGCCAGGGTCACAACTGCAGAATCCCACCTGGGGGCCTGGGTGGGCATTAGGCCCTACTGCTGTAGCCTCAGCTGCCAGCCTGTCCCTGTTGTGAGGAGGCCAGGCCTGCTCTCTTCATTTCTCTTGGGAGAGTGCCAAACTCAGGGACCTGACTGCTGGGCTGCATTGGGAGTGGGGTGTCCCAGCAGGGGTGGGACGAGCAGCCTGCTGGAGTCCCTGACCTGAGCAGAGAGGAGTGTTTGAATTGTTTGGTGGCCTGTAAACTGTCCTCCTAGTTCTAGCCGGACTTACTGAGACTGCTCTCCACAGCAAGGTTCTGGGTCTCTTCGCCTTCAGTGTTGTGGCCCTAGCCATGGGCCTGCCTCGGGCTCCGTGTCTCTGTTCCTGGAGCTTGTGGCTCAGAGGAGCCTCTGCCCAGCCTCTCAGTATTACCGTGTCTCCCTCCTCTTAGGGATAGCAGAGACAGGGCTGTTTGCAGGAAGCTAGCACACTCAGCCCTCCCTACCAGCTTCCTCAGCCTCTGCAAGGCACTCAGGGTGGGGGACAGCAGGATCAAGACAACTGATTGGAGCCCCTGTGTTCCCAGAGGACCTGATGCCAAGGGGTAATGGGCCTAACACTGCCTCTGGAGCTCAGGCCCCAAACAGTCCCATGGCCTCTGCCAGGTGGTTTTGAGGGTGATCCAATAAGCCCCTTATCTGTACATAGTGACTGGGGGGCTGGCAGGTATGGCAGCTGCCTCTAGGCTGAGCACAGCCTGACCCCTCCAGCTCCTGTAAATAAATACTGGATCAATGAATGAATAAAATTCTCCTAAAAAATGAGCCTTCCTGTGGTTCCTGGCCTGAGGCTAGGATGTGGTGGGAGTAAGGACCTACTAGGCCTCCTGGGCCCAAGGCCCTGTGACCAGCATGGTGAGAAGTGTGCAATCCTGGGGCATCCAGCTTGCTTCTGGGCCAGAGATCTTTGGGTCCCTAGGCATGGGATTTAGGACCTGAGCTGAAGAGGGGCTTCAGGTGGGCTCCAGACAAGGTGCATTGTTGGGGGAGAGGGCCATGGCTTTCATCAGATCTGGTGGCTTTGCTGCCTAGAGGGGTGCTGGAGCTCTGGCTCTGGGAGGCAGAGCTGCCTCTAGTCCTGCCTGGCGCGTTCTCCCTGGGAGGGCACATGTCTCCTCCCTTGTTGCATTTGGAAAGCTGCTGCCTCTGTCCCTCTATCCCCTGCTGACTGAATTCTCTGCCAAGGCTGCGTGGCCCCTCACCCCAACCGCTGCAGTGAGTCCTATAGAGAGGGCCGCATGCAAGCAGTTAAGGCTGGACTGCTTGGAAAACTCAACTTTAATGGCTCTGACCCATCTGTCTGAGTCTAGTAGTCCAGGGCACAGATGAGGGCCACACCACGCTTTATCCAGTGTCGCTGGGGCTGGTCGGTGGGGATCTCTACAGCAATGACGTAGTTGGTGGAGTGTCCTGTGGTTGATAGTGTTCCTGGGACAGGCAAGAAAGGCGAAGGTTTAGGTCATGCCTAGAGCAGAGATAGGGTAGGGGCAAGGCCAGTGGTGTTGGGAGACTAAGCTGAGGACAGGGAGGGGTCCCTCACTTGACTGGTGAGTGGGTCTGGCCAAGGCTCAGGTCTGCCCAGGGTTACTGCACCAGTGATTGAGGATGGGAATGGAAGAGTTGATGCCACTTTTCATTGCCTGATAGACCCAGCCCAAGCCCATCCCTGCTCTGGGCCTCAGTTACCCCTCTGAACCCCTGATGGTAGGCTCATAGGCTCCCAGGACCCACAGTGGATCTACTGGGAGGCAAGTAGGTGATCCCAGCCCTTGGCCATTATCTTGTCTGCTTCTGTCCTTGCCCAAACCTCTGCTGGCCTTCCTGTTTAGCTAATCTATGTTAGTCTAACTGGCTTGGGCTGAGCTGAGCCCTCACCAGTAGCGTAGGCTCCCCGCCCTGGGCCCCGTACCAGCACGGGTCAGTGTCTTGTAGATGGGGCACAGGTAGAAGTCTTGGTCCTGGGCCTTGCGGTTGGGCACTGGCAGCAGCCAGATAACAGCCATCTCTGTGTACAGCTCCTTGGGACGAGATTCAGCCAGCTGGAAGGCCAGTGGATCCCAGCGGGCACCTTCTAGGAACAGTCCATGGATATAGCACCCTACTTCAGGCCTCGTCTTTAACTCTGATGGTGCCTGGGACATCACCTGTGATGAGTATACAGACACACCCACACACCGACACCCAGAATCTGGGTTAGGATTTGGGTCAGGAGGCACAAACTCCCTCCCGAGAGGTGCTGCCTGCCCATCACTTACCCACCATTTTAGCCAGCAGCCTGTGGCTGTGCCCTGCCCTTGTAGATTTCCCTGGGACTCACGGCCTCTTCTGGCCTGGGTCTTCCCACCCTCCTGCTCAGGGATGTCCTGACTGTCAGCCAGCTGTGGCCTCAGTGCCCCTTCCTGCCTAGGCTGTACCCTAGCCTGTCACCTGACCTGGCCCTGGCTGTGCCCAGACCTTGAAATCGAAGGAGATGGTGTCAATGGAGATCACAAATTTGCGGGCAAAGTTCTGCAGAGTGCCTGTCAAGAACGCCTGAGGAAAGAAGAAGCCACTGATCCAGAAGACAGCCGGGATGCCACCTTGGATCCAGGCCTGCACAAAGTCCAGGCGTTGCAGCAGGTCCATGACCCATGAGGACAGCGGCTTGAGCGATGGGTAGGCCTTGGCATTCCAGAGCTCGGGCACAGTATTGTTATACAGGCTGGCAGCCATCAGCTCCAGCTGCGAGGACATCACCACCAGCCCCTTGAGTGCCTTGAGCAGGTCTTGCAGCGTCTGTGTGATCACCTGCAGCAGCCGGTTGTACCTATGGGGCCAGTGGCAAGAAAGTGGGCAGTGGGTTGGGGTTGTGTGGCAGTATCTACGCTCCCTAGGAAAAACAATGGTAGAAAGTAGCAGCTAAGAGCAAAGAGCTGGATCAGGTGGCCTGGATACAAATCCCAGCTCTGGGTCTTGTCAAATGTGTGAACCTGGACAGGACACTTAACCTTTTGTGGGCCTCATCTATAAAATGGGAATAATAAAAATGTAGCTGAGTGAGAGGATGGATGTATAGCACTTGGCATGGTGCCTGGCCCACAGTGACGCCTGTCGTCATTTCTCTACAGTCCAGTGGCTGCTGACTCGGGGTGGGATGTGTGGCGGGAGCATTACCTAATGACCTCTTGCACCAGCACTGTGTTCATTGATTCCTCATACAGCACGGGGTACTTGCCTATCACCCATTGCAAGTTGACAGGCTCAGGTACCTTGAGCAGAATGTTCTGGGCCACAGCCTCTACTATCTACAGGAGCAAAGGACACTGGGAGTCAGGGCTGACCCCTCTTAACCCCTGTAGGATTCCACATGCAGAGCTCCTTCCACAGGGCTGCAGGCACCATGGTGGAGCCCAGCCCTGCCCAGCCCTTGGGCCCCTGCCTCCTGCCGCTACCCACCTCCTCCTGGCCCTGGCCACCCACAGAGGACGATTTGGGTTGCAGCTGGATGATGGCAGCCAGCAGGGCAAACGTCTCATTCTGGGCAAAGGTGATGTTGGCATTGTCATGCAGGCCGAAGATCTCAGGCATGTCATTGAGTGGGAGGCTCTTGATGTAGGAGAGGTAGCCCTAGGAGGTAGGAGGGCTGCAACTGAAGCCCCTGCCTTGCTCTACTGCAGCCTTCAGAGTAACCTTCCAGTTGGGTGCATCCCCACTTGTCACGTCCCCCACTTGTCAGCCCTGGTTGTATCCCTTTCACATGTCCCTGTTGTTCTTGGGACTCCATGGCCTCTAAGGCACCATGTGGTATGGCCCTTGCTTCCCTCCCACTCTCCTTCTCACTGCTGTCTACTCTCTGCTTCTCTATTCAGAGGCTCAAACCTGTCATGCTCCCTCCCGCCACAGGCCCTCAGCATTGATGACCCTCCCAACACAGCCTGGGCTCATGACTTCTCCCCACTCTCGTTCCTCAGGAAGCCCTTCCTGACTGCATGGTCGGCCTGGTTACTGTTTTGGAGGCCTGCCCCAACCCTCGCTGAATAATTACACCCAGGGAGTGGCTAAGCTGAGTGGGAGTTCTCCTCTCCCCAGAGCCAAACTCCAGGGGGCAGGGACTGACTCCACCTCCCTCACCCTGGCTATCCTTGTGGGATGGATTAATCAATGAGAAGAAGCTACTGGAGGGCAGGGGCCATGTCTCTTCTCACCCAGCACCAAGGTGTTCACAGGACCTCAGGACCCCAGTTTGGCAGGCCCCTCCCGCATGGCCCGTGGGGGTGGGCTCACGTTGAGGTCATAGGTGGGTTGGATCTGGTGGTAGACACCCGATGTGCTGTAGCAGTGCTCAGGGGAGAGTACAGCGGGGTTGTAGAAGTCCTCCAGGATGTTCATGACGCAGCGCCGGTCCCAGTCATCAGTGACGCGGCCCCCGTAATTGATCTCACCTGCTGTGTACTTGAGGACCTGTGGAGCAGGTGGGTGAGGATCCCCTAAGTGCCAGAGCCCCCAGCTGCCAGCCTGTCCCTGGCCTACCTTGTAGGGGATGTCATCATATTCGTCCAGAAACATCTTGAGCTGACTGATGCAGATGCGCAGGTCTCCATCTGTGAACTCATAGGGGATGTTGAAGCCCAGGGGCCCAAACTTACGGCGCTCCAGTGCGTTCCCATGGAACAGGCACAGAGACAGCAGCAGGGACTTGAACTCGATCACCTGCAGGAGGTGGGGGTGTGAGGGGCAGGGATGGGGGAAGGTAGGGTGGGCATGCACCAAGTGTGCCTCACCTTGCGACAGGAGTTGAGGAAGTCATCACTGAGGCTGCTGTAGGACTTCATCAGGTTGGCTTTGACACCGCGTGGTGGCTCAATGGTCATCTTGGAGCCATTCTGCAGGATGGACACTGGGAACTTGTTGCTGGGCAGGCTGGTGAGCCACAGGCGGAAGTCTCGGTGCACCTGGTGGCCATGGCTCCATATGAACACTGAGGCCCAAACCTGGTGGCCACCCCAACACCAGGCTCCCTCCTACCCAGGGAGCCTGGGACTCCACCCCTGGGGTGGACTAAACAAGGCTACATGGACAACTGGGTTAAGAATATGGGCTTTGGCAAGTCCCAGAGTGTGCTGTGTAGTGCTGGGTGGCTCTGGTCAAGTCACATCACCACTTACCAGTAACTCAGAGGGCTGTTGAGAAGATTGATCTAGTCGGTGCATGGTACGTGGGTCAGTTACTGAGCGCTTGCTATGTGCTTGGGGCTAGGCTGAGTGCTTTGTAGGATCATCTCATTTAAGCTTCATCAGTCCCTGATGGATGCATTGTGTGTCCCTTCAGCAGGGGAGGCCCCAGTGGGCCTGTGACAGGTAGGGTGGCATACCTTGTCAGGGTTGATGTGCTCGATGAGGCGTTCTAGGACTGGCATCCAGCTTGGTGCCAGGTGGCAGTTTTGGAAGAAGACCCACTTGCCCCTCTCTATGGAGCTGCGCATCATGGCTTCCGCCCGAGGGCCCTGTGTGGGGAGCACTAGGTGGTGGGGAGCCAGCTGGCCCACCCCGACAGCCCACACCCTTCCTCCCTGCCTAGCCCTTACCTGCCCCTGGCCCAGGGAGATGGCAGAGAGCTTCTTGGAGAACTTCATTTCTTCGGCAAACTTGTAGAGGTCGGCAGCAGGGTCTGTGCCAGGTGACAGCACAAAGATGAGAGGCGTGGTGGAGTTGGAATCTTTGAATACCACTGACAGGTTGGCGGTCTGCAAGGGCAGGGAGAGATGCTGGGACCACCTGGGGCTGAAGAGAGACAGGACCACGGCAAGGGAGGGGAATCCTGGGGTTTGCAGAGAGATCCCAGAGGGGCTACTAGGTGGGGCCCCGAATCTCCCAGAGACTTTAGGGGGCAGGTGGGAGTCCTGGCCTGGCCAAAGCTGCAAAGCAGTGTATCCAGGTGCAGCCAGGGCCCTGGGACCCGGGATGGGCATTATAGCAGGGTGCCAGTCCTGCCTGGGTGCCAGCACTTGCCTGGGGCTCAATGAAGCGTGGTTCCAGGTTGGTAGCCACAAAATCCTGCATGGCATTGGTAACCTTGTCCCCACGCAGGCAGCGGAGGACTAGAAGCTTCTGGAACTGGTCCAGGTACTGGTCCCAGATGCCAGGCAAAGGCTGCCTGCAACAGTGCCCACATCTCCCTGAGAGCTGGCCTGTGGGAGGTCACTGGCCCCAGGGAGTCTGCTGGCTGGACAGCAAGGGAGGGGGTTAGCCCGGGAACAGAGGGTTGGGAGCACAGAAGAGATGTGGCCACAGCTTCAGGGCAACCTGGGTGGCTACTCAGAGAACGCTCCTGGGCAGGCCTTTTCCTAGGGTCTCACCCCCTTGATGTACCCATCCTGCCATACTCTGGGAACCTGCTAACCGGTGGGGCTCAAGGCTGTCAAAGATGATCCGGAATTCTGAGAGGTGCTTTACAAAGTCAGAGGAGAAGGAGGAAAAGGCTGGGAGGTTCGAGAGTGCCAGGATGTCTCTCCAGGCCCGATCTGACAGCCAGTCTGGTGCAGGATTCTCAGTCATGGTCTGGATGGAGCCCCCAGACAGGAGGTAGCGCCATTCACTCTAGCAGGGGACAGGAGGAGGCTGGTGCCAGGGCCTGTGGCCAGTTGTTCCCCACCTCTGTGCACCCTACCACCCTCACCTGGAGAAACTGAGCCTCCCTTGGGGGTGGCAGTTGAACAGGTCTGGATTAGTGTCCTCACTCCACCTTTTGCTGGTTATGTGCCCTTAGGGCAAAGGATTGGACCTCTCAAGGCCTCAGTTCCCTCATTTGAAAAGTAGGACAAATCAGAACTCCAATTGCTTCCCAGACAAGAGCCCGGTGCCTGGCACACAGGGCTCTAGCAGTGGTGGCTATCACTCCCACTATGTTGGCAGGGCTTTCCAATACACCACGTAATACCTGGGGCTTTTTGAGAGTGTGCACTCCTGGCTGAAAAGGTGTGGGAGCCCCAGGACAGTCTGTCCCTGGGGACAGTCTCTGTGCTCACCCATACTCTGTGAACCTTCTCAGAGTTCACAACATCACAGCTCACTGTTAACTCAGGGTATTCTGGCTGGATTTTAATTTTAATTGTAATTTTAAAAAGTTTTTTAGAGATAGAGTCTCACTGTCACCCCAGTGGTATGATTATAGCTCACTGTGGCCTTGAACTCCTGGGCTCAAGTGATCCTTCTGCCTGGGGAAGGAGCAGCCTGCAGGCCCCTGGCCTGCAGAGCCCCAATAGAGCCCCCACCCCCAAGAGACCCCGGAGGGCAGGACTCACGTAGCTCCAGGCGCGGTGAGTGCGGCGGCCGAGCAGTGCAGAGGGTGTTTGCCAGCATCCAGAGGCCTTGGTTTTCCCTAAAAGGAGGAAACCTCAGCCTCCCGAGTAGCTGGGACTACAGCTGTGGGCCATCACACCCGGCTAATTTTTCTATTTTTTATAGAGACGGGTTCTGGCTATATTGCCTAGGTTGGTCTCAAACTCCTGAGCTCAAGTGATCCTCCTGGCTCGGCCTCCCAAAGTGCTCGGATTACGGGCATGAGCCACGGTGTGTACCTTTCCCCATTCCTTTTAATGCCAAGGAACTGTTTCTTCTAGATTGGCAGGAGACGTTGGGGGTGGGTCAAAGGGCTTCCAGGCCCCAGCTCAACGCAGGGGAGTGCCCCGTCTGACTCCTCACCCCTGACTTCCGTCTGCCACCCACCCTCCAAGGCCAGACCCAGCCTGGCAAACACCCTCAGGCCGGAATGGCCCCACATGCCCCTCTAGGTTTCTGCTTTCCCCCGGAACTTGGCCCGGTGTTTCCCCACTATCTTAGCAACTCTTTGACGCTTTTAACATAATTTTAAAAAACTTTTTTTTTAATCTAAAATCTGTACTTATTTTCCGACGGAGAGTTGTCCCAGGTAACCCAGCCAGCGTTGCTGGACGTGGAAGCTGGGACCGTTACGTCAATGATGGATATTTACTTTCCATCCAGATGTGAAGCAGCTGGAGGTCTGGGCCTGTCCTTGTGCTCCATGTGTCCACACCTGTGTCCGCACCTGGCCTAGCACAGGGAGGGATTTGGGGGCAGGTTGCTAAGGGTGCCACTGATCCAGGGAGACGTGGGTCCCTGCTCCTCTTCCCAGGCTGAGGGTCCCTCCTGGCCTCAGCTGCCTGCAGGGGTGGCTGATGAAGCCCCCTGTGCACGGGGCACGTCATACTCAGCCCTGCCTGTGCCTGAGCTGCCCGGCAGGCAGCCGTTGCTCTGCCTGCTCCCAGCTGTGGAAACTGAGGCTGAGAGGCCAAGACGCCCCCTGAGCGGCAGGCCTGGGCCTGGTGCCCGCACAGCCTGGTCACGTGATCTCACTCTTTCCACTGTGCCCACGGCCCCTCCCAGGCTCTGTGACCTTGGACAGCCACAGCCGTCCGCGTCCGTCCCCCGCTGTAAAATGAGAGGCTGGGCTGGCTGATCTCAGACAAGACATCCCCTGCCAGGTTGGGATTCTGCGCTGTGCTCCGAGTGTGACTATGACATGCCCCAGGAGGTCACTGCCAGTGCCACGAGGCAGGCATTTCTCCTGACTGGGGCGGGGCAGACACATGATTATCCCCAGCCTTACGGCAGCGTCTCATGCTCTGTGCTTTGGAAACGCTCTCAGGACCGGCCCCCAGGCCCGGGACAGGCCTCTGAGCTCGTGGCCCTTTCTCCACTGGCACTGCCCAGGCAGAGGCAGATCAGCCGAAAGTCGCCACCTCTGCCTTCCACAAGCTCAGGGCTGACGGACGTCCCATCCCAGCCCTGTTCCACCACTGCTCCGGTCTAAAAATATGCTCTGGCTTCTTGTTGGAAACCTGCAGGGGTGACGGGCCCTGCTAAGGTGAAGACAGTTACCTAAGATGGGTTTTAGCAAATCACCAAAATAGCGGGACCCGAGGCTGGTTCCCTGTGTCCCGACCCCATGTGCCAGGATGGGGACCTGGGGCTTGGGGACGTGAAGGCCAGGCCTGGGCTCCCTTGCCCAGTCCCTTCTGCCCTCTTTGGGTGGGAGCCCAAGAAGTCAGCTGGGAAGGAACCTCTTGGCAGGCCCAGAGGCCCAACTGGAACTTTCTGGACTGAGGGGTTCCTTGAGGGCAGGACCCCATGGAGTCGTCTGTGGGTCCCCAGGGCCAGGCACAGGCCCGTAGGAAAGGCTCAGGCGGCCGAGAGAGGCTCCCTCTCCCCTCCACCGTTTGCTCCGAGTCTGGGCTGGAATCCCGGCTCTGGGGCACCCTTGCCAGTCGCCTCACCTCTCTGTGCCTCAGTTTCTCACAGGGAGAAGACGACCACCCTTGGAGGGTCCCTGTGAGGGCCAGAGGTGACGAAGTTCAGCAGGGCCCGTGTCAACAATCTACAGCCCTGGCTCTGTCCCCGCTCCGCCCGCCCTGCCCTTTCATTTCTCACTTGCCCGTCTGCGCAGCCCACCCCCTGCGCTGCTGGCGCCCCGCAGGCCTGGGCAGAGCCCCTCGGCCTGACCCCTGGGGTCCACCGCAGTCACGCTCTCACCTCTCTCTCCTGCTCTCCGCTACCATTCCACCGCCCTGCACTCGCTCTTCCTTCTCTTTTCCCATAAGGACTTACTTTACGCACCGCCTCCTTCAGGAAGGCCCCCGGATCACCCCTCCCAGGCTGTTCTGTGCTCACTTAGTCCCGTGCTGACCTCACCATCTCCCTCACTGGACTGGAAGCCTCTTGGGGACTGGGATCTCATCTGAGATGATTAGTAACAAAAACAACGGGAATGATGGGAAAAATCACCATCTAGCAACCATTATATTACAATAATTGATTCAGCTGGGAGTCATCCAAGGATGCTAAAGCTAGTGGGTGAAAGTTTGAGTGACAGGGTATTTACAAAGTCTTAAAGTATCTCCCCACAAGCTACTAACGGAAAAAGGAGCCAGTGAGTTTCCAGCGGAGAGGTCTGGCAGACCCACCTTCGGCAGGAGATCACCGGGAACGGCCGAGACGGGACATTCAAGACTTTTATTTGCTATAGAAGAGATCTTGGGGACATTTTTGAAATCAGAATGAGACCTGTAGTTTGGATAATAGCGTCGTATCATTGTTGACTTCCCGACTGTGATCCCTGTGCTGCGGTCATGCAAGACTGGGATCCTCAGACACGCTGGCTTCGTGACTCCTCTGCACTCTCAGAAGCCGCTGAGAATTCCAGAGTGTTTCGTTCACGCAGCCATCCTTGTCCAGACTTGCAGTATTAGAAATTAAAACTGAGAACAATTTTAAATATTTATTAATTCATATAAAAATAAGCCATCGTAGGTTAAAAAATAACATTTTAATCAAATGATCGTATTTTTCAAAGCAAAAAACTTTTTTTTTTTTTGAGACAGAGTCTCACTCTGTTGCCCAGGCTAGAGTGAGTACCGTGGCATCAGCCTAGCTCACAGCAACCTCAAACTCCTGGGCTCAGGCGATCCTCCTGCCTCAGCCTCCTGTGTAGCTGGGACTACAGGCGTGCGCCATCATGCCCGGCTAATTTTTTCTATATATTTTTAGTTGGCCAATTGATTTCTTTCTATTTATAGTAGAGACAGGGTCTCGCTCTTGCTCAGGCTGGTCTCGAACTCCTGAGCTCAAACGATCCACCCACCTTGGCCTCCGAGAGTGCTAGGATTACAGGCGTGAGCCACCATGCCCGGCCCCACTCGAGACTCTTACTCATGTTTGCAAAGTCCTTGTGCCATGCATGGTAGGTGACACACCTGTAGGTTCTGGGCATTGGGATGTGAACACATTGTGGGTGAAGAGCCTGGCCGCGGAGCAGACAGGCCCTGCTGCATGCTGCCTGCGGGGCTTTGGGCCAGTCATGTCAGTGCTCTGTGCCTCAGTTTCTCCACCTGCACACAGAGGTTATGACAGTCCTGCCTCATCAGCTTGCTGAAAAGGTCAATGAGGCAACACGTGTGAGGTCGTCAGGGCAGAGCCCGGCTCGGTAAGTGCCAGAAGAGAGTTGCGTCCGGCCGCCGGGATTAGAGCCAAGAGGAGATGGCCCAGGAGGAAGCGGGGAGGAGGGGACGGTGACGTGTCTGCAGAGAGGAGACACCATCACTGTGGTAGGTGATAAGTTTTCTCAGAGTTCTAAATGGGCTGGGTTTCCTGGCCTGAACCTGGGGCCGGAGTCCTTAGCAACCTGGGCAACCCAGGAACCTGGTCTGGACAAGTCACCAGGCTGCCTCTCAACACGGGGCCCAGGGCTGCCGTGGCTTCGGAAAGGTCCTCGTGCAGCCCTGGAGGGGAAGCCAGCCTGTGCCCAGGGGTGGCCACCTTCTCCTGAAGACCTCGGGAGGCTCATAGGGATGGCAACACAGCAGCAAGCCCCAGAGACATGTCTAGGCCACCAGCCGCTGTGCAGGGGGGAAATGGAGGCCAAGCCAGCCTGGGGGGCCGCACTGCTCCCTGGCTCCTGCCCCTGACTTCAAGCTGTCCCCACACACCTTCTGCAAATGCAGTGCCGGGGATAGTGGCAATGTTTCCAGAGCCTCTTCTGGCCCTGGCCCTTGTAGCCGAGGAGGGACTGACCAGAGAGCTTAGACCAGAGCGCAGGACAGCTATCCACCACCCCTCCCTAAGCCCGGGGTCGACTACACCCACACTGCAGAGAGCACCCTGGATAGTGAGGGCCGGGAGGGCAGGGAAGTGGCCTGAGCCAGCCATGGCCACACAGCCCGGAGGAGCGTTTTCTTGGATTCCACAGATCTACAGAAAAGAGGACTTGAGTTTCCGCCTGTGCTGTGTCCTCTCATGGCGCTGGGAAGTCCCTGCCATCTACCCTGGGAAGCCTGGAAATGCGCCAGAGCGAGCAAAGCCCCCTCACTGCCGAGTCTGGCTTCAGCTGCGCACCGTGCGCTGGAGCCGGACGTTCCAAGACCACGGCTCTACCTTTACGTCACAGAGAAGGATGAGGGCAGAGAGCCGCCCAAATGCACACCGCCAAGTCCCTAGGGGAGCAGGGAGTCAAGGGACTTTCTCAGGGGACCTGCCACCCTGGGCATGTACATGTGTGCATGAGTGTGTGTGCTTGCATCTCCGTGTGTGTGCATGAGCATACCCTGAGTGTGTGTACACGTGTATTTGTGTGGCACCTGTGTGAATGTGCGTGCATACCCATGTGCAGATACGCACACATGCTTGCACACATGCATGTGTTGGTGTACACGCATGCCTGTGTGTGCATTAGTGCTCCTGTGTGTGTACATGTGAGTGAGCATGCGTGCGTGTCTCTGTATGTACATCCGGGTTTCTCTGTGTGTGCTCCTGTGTGCGCACATGCACGTCTGTGTGTGTGCACACGTGAGTTTTTTGTTTGCTCTCTTGGGCAATCACGAGCATGGATGTAGGCGCAAGGACAGAGCTAAGGGGGGCAGCCGTCCTGGGCCCGGGTCCCGCCCTGTATCAACGCACAGTCTGCTCAGAACCAAAAATGCCTTGAGACCTTGAGCTCCACAAAGCTGAGGTCGGCAGGGCCAGGACACCCCCAGGACAGTGCTGCCAGCACCTCCAGCCTTCTCCTCTGCTTGTTACCCCACTTGTGCCCTGGAGGGCATCTCCCCTGTGTTCTTTGGTTTCAGGCCCTTGCTCAAAGCCAGCTGCAGTGTCCTCGTGGAAGCTCCACCCTCCAGCTGGCTGCCACGGACGCACCTCCGCCTCCACAGTCTCCTCCCGGGGACCCGCCTTGGTCAGCGCCCTTCCCCGGGGGTCTCGGGGGGCTTCTGTTAAAGGCGCAACAGTAATTCCAACACTGTCCACTTCGCTGTCCTTTGCTCCACACAGGGAACAAAGAGAGAATTGTAACGGCCGTGGGAAAGGGCCCCAAAGAATTTTTTTCCTTCCCTGGTTGGAGCTGTCACCAGGCCCGTGGCTGCTCTTGGGGGAGGCTGGGGCAGGCAGAGGGGTGGCTGTCCCTATAGCACCTTGCAGGGCCTCCATCCCATCCATGTGTGTATTTGGGAAACACCTGGCCTCTCCTTCCTCCTTCTCTGACCCCAGGAAAGGTCCTTCCCAGGCCTGAGGCCAGCTGCTGTCCCAGTGGAAGTGGGGACTGAAGGAGCAGCAGGCTCAGAGGCCGGGACCCCGGGTCCGGGAGCCCGAGGGCAGAGGGTGCCACCCGCCTGGCCACAGGAGGGGATGGAGACCTCGAGGCTGGTCTGCCGGCGACCAGAGACGCTGCAGACACTGGGCAGCTGCAGGAGGGAGCAGAGCAGGGCAGGCCAAGAGGACCCTGGAGGAGCAGGGCACAGGGGCTGGGAGCCGAGGCTGTGGGTCAAGTGGTGGGAAGAGGCCAGGGCACAGCGTGGCTCAGACTGGAGCAACGGACGGAGCCCCGTCCTCAGGCTCTGCAAGAACTGACTCCTCTCCCCTCTGCACTGGCCCTGCAGCATGGCACCAGTGACCCCCACTGTCAGGGCAGAAACTGAGGCAGAGAGGCCACAGAGCTAGGACTGTTGCCATCAGGATCTGAACCCAGGACTCAGCTTCGGAGGTTGGGCTGGCAAGCGTGTGGGGCTGGGGGCTGGGGCGGACCACCACAGGGTGCCAGGGACCAGCCTCAGCCTGCACCAGGCTGGGGGACAGGGCAGGTGGCTCTGGGGGGGGTCTGGGCAGGGAGGGGAGGGCCTGGGGCAGGATAAGATGAGGGTTAGAGGGTGCGTGGGAGCCCAGGATGGCGCTGGGGCCTGTGCCCTGCAAGTAGCTCGAGACAGGCGGTCTGGGGTGAAGAGGGGGTAGGACAGGGAGCTGAGCGCCCACCCAATGTTCCCTGCAGCGGTGGGCTGGGACGTCAGGGGCCAATGGGACCTGCGACCCCACGTCAGGCTGCGGAGGGCCTGCCAAGTGGACCATGGTGGCCGTACCATCTGTGGGGCAGGAGGCCTGGGAGGGTGGCCCAGAGCCACCCCTCCCTGGGGACCAGGCACTCAGACACCTCTGCCAGAGCTGGCCACCCCAGCATGCTGGCCGCTGGCCCCCCAAGCCTGCCCAGCCCCAAAGTGGAGGCACCTAGGCTCCTGCTGGAAATCCACAGAGCTCAGTCTCCCCCCAGCAGCTCCGGGCCCTGCCGATCCCAGCCCAGCAGCCCACAGCGCCCGGGCTGACCCCCCGCAGTTGGCTCTGTGGCTGGGGTCAGGGGGCTCAGCTTCCAGCCCTGGCCGGCCCTGGCTCTGGTGTGAACTTGGCCTGGTCTTTGGACTCTTGGAGCCATGTCACACGGATGCTGAGTGTGGCGGCCCTTTGGCCTAGTGGCTCCAGGAGACGGCTGTGCCCATGACAATCTGCCACTCTCTGACCCTGAGTGGCCCCAGCCCACCCCGCCAGGCGCTGCCCTGCCCTCAGCCTCCTGGCTCTGGCCAGCAGCCAGCATTTGGGCAACTGCCTCCACGGCCAGGCCAGGCCAGTGGTGTGCAGCCCAGGGTGGCCGAGTCAGGCTGAGCGAGGCTGAGCTTCCCTCCCCCCATCCAGAACTCCAGATCCCAGTGTGCACAAGGACCTCCCAGCTGTGGTCAGACGGATGCTGTTGTCACGGCACCACCCAGCACAGCCCGGGCACACAGAAAACGCCAACTATCGCTGGCCTGCTCCTGGCCCTTCCCTGCTCTCTGCCCTTGGGAAGGTCATTAGCCTCCTAAGCTGTTTGCCCGTTCGAGGCCTCTCGGCAGGGCCAGTCCCACTGTGTTCCCAGGCCCTGGTCCCAACGGCCAGGAAGCCCAGCTGTTCCTGGGAGCCCGCCCAGCCGAACGCGGCACTCAGCCAAGCCGTGTTCCTGCATTTAGCACCGGAATTGCAGCCATATAAAGTAGAGGGGGCACTTCCTCCTCCTCCTCCTCCTCCTCCTGCAATGATGGAGGCGCCAAGGGTATACCCCCACAGCTGCAGGTCACCTCGGGCAGCCCCAGCCCCTGCCCTGGCCGAGAGCCCCGAGCAGAGGCAGGCTCTGGGTGGCAGGGCTGCGAGCGTCAGGCATGAAGGCGCCTGCCCGGAGCTGGGGACAGCACTTCACCCCTGTGCTTTGTGTCCCCAGCCCTTCCCCTCTCCGCAGAGTGTTTTGTCCACCAAGCGCCACCTGGACCCCAGCGCCATGCAGAGCTCTCCAGCCTTGGCCCATCCAAAGGGCCTCCAGCTGGTCCACTGACTCCAGGACAGGCTGACGCCAGGGGAACACAGGGCTGGGTGCCTGTGTCCCACTAGCGGAAACACCGAAGCTTTATGGAGCCACAGTGCCACTCTGCACCGGGTGGCCGCTCACTGCAGCCGAGGCCTCGGGAGGGGGCACTTGCCTGAGGACACACGGCCTGGCTGGGGTGGACCTGCTGACCTCTCCGCTGTCCTGGCCACAGGCGCTCCCTGGGGCGGTGGGACACCTGCATGGGGCGAAGCAGTCGGACTCCATGATGCAGGCATCCTTGGAGCTGGCGGGGGCAGGCAGACAGGTGGGATGAAGGCTGGCGCCTCACGTGCCTGTGGCCCCCAGTCTCCCTGGGTAGAGCCATGTGGGCCAAGCCTCCCTGCACTAGGGTGGGGGCCCGGCAGGATCCCCTGTCTCTCCCCAGCCCCGCTCACACCCACACAGTCGCTGCTGTGGGGGACACCATCAGGGGCGGGGAGGGGAGCTGCCCATGGCTCTGAGCCTTGCAGGCCTGTGGCCAGCATCCCCACCCAGCCAGAGGGGCAGGATGGCCACGGCAGCTAAGGGCAGCCATGGATGGTCACAGGTGGCTACAGGCAGACCCCAGCACCTGGGTGCCCAGCCTCCCAGCCCCTGCTTTGGGCCTGGCCCCTGCCCGATCCAGGCCCGTTCTCAGGGAGCTGCCTGCACACAGCGGGGGTCCAGCTGTGTGTGTGCTCAGAAGGACGGGGGTGTGGCAGGGTGGCCTCTAGCCCAGTCTGGGGGATGGTGGAGAAGCTGGGAAGGAACTCGGCTCCGGCTGAGTGGGGAAGAATGAGCCAGGCACGTGGGGCGGGGATGGGGGTGCCGGAGACACCCCAGGGAAGGGCTGGCAGGGCCGACGCAGGGAGGCAGGAAATGCTCTGGGGTGCTGTGCAAAGCCAGCGGCCAGCGTGGCCGGGGCCTGGAGGGGACGGGCAGCTGGTGACCCTTACAGGGAAGCAGCTCCCAGAGCCAGTGAGGCTAAGGGCCATGGGCTTTGCCAGGTTCCCCTTGGAAAGAGAAGCTGGAGCCCAGAGGGTGGGCGGGGCTGCGGGGCAAGGGGCAGGCTGGGCGCGGGCTCCTCGGGAGGCAGAAGAGCCAGGCCCTGGCTGAGGAGGAGGGCAAGGGTGGGGGACAGCACGGGGGCCTGCCTGGAGGTGTCACTCACCGCAGGAAGGGACTGGAGGAGGCTCTGCCTGGGATGCAGGCTGCCTGAGCCCTGCAGACGTGCCCTGTGCAGGCGTCGAGGCAGAAGGGACTCTTGGTCTTGTTCCCAGAGTTGGCCCCAGGCTTGGGGCTGGGGATTCCCAACTTGATCTGCCCAGCTGAGGGTGTCACTCTGGGCCGCCCGATACCCTCCTGGGTTTCTGTCCTCACCTGTCCAGTGGGTGCTATCCAGCCAGCAGTGGAAGTCACATGGGCCAGCCAGGGCAGGGTGTGAGGGCAGGCAGGTGAGGGAGGGCCCGGGGTGGTCAGAGGGACTTCCTGGAGGAGGCGATAGGGGTTGGAGGAAGAATAGGGGCTGTCAGGTGTGGGGCCACGTGCTGTGCTGGGAGCCAGGACCAAGAACAGATGAGCGAGGCCAGAGCAGGGGCAGAGAGGAGTGGACATCGGCTACTGGTGGGCCAGGACCCTGCTTCCTCCTTCAGACTGAGGGGCCTCAACCTCCTGAGCCCACCCCGTGCGCCTCTGTCAACCACACAGGGCTCCTGCTGGGCCCTCCACTTGGGAGGTGCCTCTCTTCTCCCCTCCATGAACTCCTATTCATCCTTCAAAGCCCAGATCAAGCGTCTCCTCCTTTGCCTGTCCATCTGACAGATGCTCACTTAGTGTCAGCTCTGTGCCAGATGTGTGCAGGGCACAGGGGCACAAAGGAGGATTTCCAGGTGGACCCCACAGCATGGGTCTCCCCGAGCTGTCACCATCCTGGCTGGCATCTGTGTACTTGTGCGTCTCACTGTCCAGACAGGGTTCTTCCAAGACTCGCTGGGTGTGTTGTGCAGCACCGCGGCACTGAATGCCCAGTTACAAGGTGGGGTGGAGGAGTTCTGGGGAGGAGGGAGGAGCAGCCCGTGCCAGGCTCCAGCCTCCCGGGGTGGGTCCCTGCAGAGCACCTTGTGACCTTTCTCCTGGGGCGGTGGCTCAGGGCACACCTCTGGGTTCTGAACCCCTGGGTCACAGACACACCTCATGTCTATGGGGCTGGGTGGAGCCCCCCATTTAACTCGGACCCCTGCCTTGAGGAAGGGCCACTCCTGTCTTCCCTCTGACCCATGCCTTCCAGGGTGAGGGTCAGAGTAGAGACTGTGGGTGACATTTCACCCTGAGCTCACACAGGGAGAGTGGCCCCACAGTGACAGCAGGGCCAGGCCAAGAGAATAGACGTGGGTGCAGCAGTGAGCACCCCGGCGCAGGGGTGTGCCGGCCGACGCCATCTGATTGACGTAGATTGGAACATACTACTGGCCCCTCCTGGGCTGGGGCCACTTCCAGGCCCTTCCGGCACTCCCACCAGAAAGGGCACTTGGCCTGGCGGGGACACACTGCTCCCCAAGACAGACCGGGCGTGCGGGTGTGAAACGCTGCCCTTTGGTCCTTGGGATGGGCACTTGGTAAAGGTGTCCGTTGGCACGGGATGCCTTGCCTTGTCCAGGAAGGCCTGGATTGTCCCCACAGCCTGGGGCCAGCCCCGGCTCCCCCTCCAGGAGCCTTTGGGCTGGCCTGACCTCTCTGTGCCCTGGCCCTGCCCGAAGAATGGGGCAGACGTTACCAATGTCTCTTCGAGGCTGCCGGAGGCTCTTCTGGGATTCTCGAGGAGCACAAGTGACCAGAGTGTAGCAGGACAGCCAGCTCCCAGGGCAGCACAGACAGAGACAGGTGGGAGCTTACGCCCACTCCCTGCCTGCCTGGGAGTCACTGCCGGCTCCACCCTGGCCCGGCCTCAAGGCTGGTGCTGCCCCTTCGAACACTCTGGCCGCTGCAAGGCCGCTGCAAGGAGCCTGCCCGCAGGGGCCCATTTCCAGGGGACTCTCAATAGCGGGTGCCAGGAGCAGCAGCTGGCCTGGCCCACGGGGCACACACCACCTCTCCCATCAGCCCTTCTCCCAACAGGACTCCCCAGGGCTGGTCCCCCCCTGGCCCTGCTTGGCCACTGGGGACACACAGTCATCCGCTCAGGGCTGAGCATCTGACCCAAGCCTGGCCACCCAGAGGTGACGTGGCAACTTTTGTGGGGACTACTGGAGAGAGGGAGAGAGCTCTGCTGGTGGCAGCAGCGGGACGGAGGCAAGGCCATCTCTGCTGCCTCCCAGGGAGGCTGGGCCCACAAGGAGGAAAGCCCTGAGAGGAGACAGGGGACACAGAGTCCTGAGGTTGCCCTTTGATCCAGCCATGCCTGAAGCTGGTACAATTCCGAGATTTTTCTCTTACATAAACCAATAAACCCTCTCCTGGGCCTGAGCTAGTTTGGCTTGCTTACCCCCTGCAGCTAAAGCTTCTCATTAATTCTGAGAACAACTCAGGAATCACTCATTGCTTTGGGCATGGGTGGTCCCGTGCCCACAGAGGGTCCCCTGCCCTCCCATCCATACCACACAGCAACACTCACAGGATCCCACGACACACACATACAGTCACAGTGTTGGTGTGGGGGTTTCTCATTACTTTTCCTACGCTGTACCTGGCAAACTCCTACTCATCCTACAAAACCCAACTCAGGACTTACCTGCCCCAGGAAGCTCTCCATGAACTCCTCCTCTCTCCCTCTTTGCCCCAACCGCCCATGTGGGTCCTCCTTCCTGTGCTCCCAAGGCTCCCAGGCATTCCTCTTCTGACCCTAAGGTCCTGGGTCTATCTCCTAGCTGGCATGTTGGCGTGTACTGCATAAGGGACAATTTTGAAGGCTGCACCACCAAGCTGATTCCTTGAGGTGACGGTCATTTTGTCCTGATCGGTGTGCATTTGAGGCTGCCCTGGGCCACGAGCTGCTCCCCCTCTGCCTCCTGCAGGTGCCAGGACTTGGGGGTGTCTGGGTACAAGTGTGGGGGCACAGAGGCGAGATGGTGGCCGGGAAGGGTCCCCAGAGATGAGAGAAGTTTTTCCTTCCGGGCTGGTGGAGCAGGGCTGGGCGTGCCGTGTTTGTGCGAGTGTGCCAGGGCCCCGGGCACTGCGGACAGCATCTTCCAGCTGCGCGACCTCCCTGTCCCTGGGTTCCCTCATCATTAAGATGGGGAGGAAAATAATACCCATGGGGGTGTCAGATGCCACGGTCTGTAAGGGACCCTTGCACAGTGCCCGGCGCACACGCAGTGGTTAACCGAAGCTGGCGTGGTGGCGGGAGGGGAGGCCCAGGCGGGGGCGGGCAGCGGCGAGGGCCAGCAGAAAGGGCGTCCGGGCCAGGCTGGGGGCCTCAGCGCCAGCGGTTTGGTCTCACTGGGCCCTGGACCCCGTCCCAAGCCAGCCCGGTGCTGGGCGGGATAGCAGCAGCCTTGGCCTTGGCCTTGGCCTTTTCAGGATCACCTCGCCAAGGCCCTGCAAGGTGGCAGTGCCCGCGCCCCCAGAGAAGGCTGCCCCGCTGAGACACTGCCTGGCGGGCAGGGTCTGCGGGAGCCGGGGAGACCCACCAGCCAGGCTGTGCCCCAGCCCACTCCCCCTGCCCACCAGGCTCTGCTGTGCTGGCGCAGCTGTCCCGCCCACTACTGATGGGGCAACTCCCTGTGGCCTAACCCCCACTGGGGCGGGGGGCAGCCAGGCTGGATGCGCCGGAGGCTCCTGAGAACTGGCTGCCAGGGCCTCCCGCCCACCTGCCCGCGGCCGGGCCCATGCCCTCCCCTCCCTGCTGTGAGTCTGCCCCAGTGAGGGCAGAAGGGAGCAAGGGAGGCCTCTGTCCCTGGGGACACTGCTATGTGCGCCCGGACTGCTATCTCTGGTCTCAGTGCCCTCACTGGGAGGGTGGGGATGGGACTCGGACCTTGGCCTCTGTACTGGGACCAGATGAAGCAAAGTGAGGCCTCCTGCCACCAGAGGACAACAGGGGCTTCCTGCTCTTGCCATCTCATCTCCTGCTGGGTGTGACAGGCCACACAATTTTCCGTGGCCAGGCAGGGGCAGCTGGGTACACCCCTGTTTGCGGGTGGGCTGGGCAGGGTCTCCTTGTGGTCCTGTGGTCAGCCCCACCCATGGGGGGGTGGGGTTATTATCTGTCTCACAGGTGGAGAAACTGAGGCTCAGAGGCCCAGCAAGTGTGAGTACAGCCACCAGGACCCCAGCAGCCCCACGGATGGCAGGGGCCTCCCCCAAGCAGCCACCAGCTGCAACTGGGCACCAGGCCCATCCTGGGGATGCCGCTGCTGGGCATGGAGAAGGGGACGCCGCTCCCTGCAGTGGCCGCCAGGATGGAGCTGAATCCACGTCTCGCCCACCCTCCACCTCGGCTCTTGACTCGACGCTGCTTGGCCTCAGGAGGGCAGGGGAGCGGCCGGGCCTCCAGGACATCGCCAAGGGCAGCGCCCATGCAGCCACGCTGGCCCAACCGCTGCACATTTCGCTGGGCACGGGCGCCACCTGGTGGTCAAGCCAGGAGCCACCGCATCCTGGGCCACAGCTGAAAAGTATCCGGACCCTCAGGTCCGACCGCCCCCATGGTGCGTGGGAAACTGCAGGCCCAGGGGGTTCAGGGCTCCCTAGACCCCTCAGGGAGGCAGGACCCAGACTAGGGGCAGGGGCCAGAGCCCCTGATGCATGTCCAGTGCCTGTGTCCAGGTGGCCAGGCTTAGGGGATGTACAGACCTCTGGCTGGCCCTGCAAGGCCTGAAGCCACAGCACTCCGGGACAGAATGCAGCCCCTGACTGGGGGTCTAGTCTGCCTGTCCCGGCCACGAGGAGACCCAGATGCTGTTGGGCTTCACACCTAGGATCAGGCCCTGCCCAGGCCCAAGGCCCCGCTGGCCCGGGAGGGGGACTCCACAACGGCCAGGGCTTTGCCTAGAGCAGACGTGCCAAGAATTGCATATGGGATCCAGTGCAGGGTTCCCAGCCCTGAGCCCGCTCCGGCCTTCTCGGTCACAGTGTACTGCCCAGTCCTGTCCTGGCGCCTGGCTGGGCCCAGGTCCTCGGGCACCCTGCTGCTGTCCCCTGGCTGCTCCTGAGCCAGCTGATTCCCACAGTGCGTAGGCAAGCAGGGGTCTCTCTTTGGACGCCTCGAAGGCGGGGGGAGCAAGTAGGGGGCACAGTAGTCTGGCTCCCTGGGCAGCAAAGGCCTGGCCTCCAGTCCGCAAGGTCCGTCCCTGGGGCACCTCACCATGGTGGGTGCTAACCTCGCCCGCTAGGGACCTGTTCCCAGCCTGGCTCCTCTGTCCCATCCACCTGTCAACCCAAGGTGACCTGGGCCTCTGCCCCAGCTGGTCCCCAGGTCCCACTGATGTCCCCTCCCAACAGTTGCTCAACCCAACACCTCCAGCACTCCCTGGTCACCACTGTGGTCTGGGCACGTCCACTTTGGCCTGAGCACTGGTGCCACCCCCTCAGGGTTCTCCACGTCCACGGGACCCTCTCTTCTCATGGTGGCCAGCGCAGAACTGCCAGGCCAGGCTGGGCTGAAGCCCCTGTGACAGCTCCTGTCCCATGGGACTGCCACTGGAGTGACTGGAAGAGCCAGAACTGGTGCAGTCAGACCTACCTGGGAAACTAAATCACATGGGCCTGTTTCTTCTCTGCAGGCCTCGTCAGAGCCTTCAATGGCTCACTGCAGCGACTCCAAAAGGACACGTGGACATCAGCTCAGGACACCAGGAAACCACACTGATCCCCAGGTCTGGGGCCAGATGTGGCTCACCGCCGTCCCCCTGCCCCTTCCCTCCCATGGCCTGCACTGGCTCCTCCCCCCTCCCCCTATCTTCTCCTCCTGGAGGTGCTCCTACTCCCCCACCCCATGTCCTCCTCCCCTCGCCTCTTCTCCCAGCCCAGCCCCGCCTGGCCTGGCCTTCCCACCCGGGCCTTGCCCACCACACCGGCCCCCCAGGCCAGCTGCGCTGGCCACTCCACAGCCACATGGTGCGATGGAGCATCCTTGCACCAGCCCAGCTCTCGCCAGGCTCCCGGACTTGTGCAGGCTGATCCCAGAAGTGAGCAGGAGACTGGAGGCTGAGGGGACCGGGAGGGCAGGGTGGGCTTGGGAGATGGAGGATGTGGGGGGAAGGGAGAGTGTGGGGAGGGGAGAGGAGGGAGGGGCGAGGTCACCCTTCTGTTTTACTTCCAGAGACCACAGGAGGGTCCACACTTCTTGCTTTTCACGGCTGGCGGCACTGCCTGCCTGTGGCTCAGCTGGAGGCAGGGCCCGGATGCCAGGATTTGGGAAGAGGGCCGAGAGTGGGGGTCCAAGCCCACCAGGGACAGGCCCCACCATCGTGACCCCAGATCAAGTCTGAGGAGAGAGTCCCTTCTGAGGAGGTCAGACTGGGGTGTCCGGGTGGCCACTTCTAACCTGCCAAGGTGGACCGTCAGGGCGAGGCTGGAAGGCAAGGTGCCTGGACGGATCCTGGGCCTGGCCCAATTCCTTGACCAAGGGATGGGACACCAGAACTCTACCTGTTCCCGCTGCACTTCCATTACCCCTCCCCCCGGCAGCCATGGGGTACCTTGCAGCACCACTGCCCTCAGGCTTGGCAACAGCTAGGGCTGCGCTAAGAGCTGCCCCTTGAGCAAGCCAAACCTGAAAGCCCTCCCCTCCCCGGTCCATCTCAGCCCTCCACCTGTCCAGGCCTGACACGTGCAACCTGGCTGGTACCATCCTCTCCCCATTCTAGAGAGAAAAAGCCTGAGCTCAGGATGGGGAAGTGACCGGCCATGCTCACCCCGCTGGCACAGGGACACCCCCAGGACCCACAGCCTGCCCTGACCCCTCAGACCTTGCCTGTTTCAGAAGGCAACATCAAAGGCCCATCTCCACTAAATGCCCCTGGGAGGGCATAAGTCTGTGCCAGGGGGCCATGGGCGTGACAGCTCCAGTGAGACCCAGGCCCTGCACTCAGCCCTAGAGCCTGCCCTCCTTCCTGCGAGGCCCTTGCTGGGGCCCCAGCCCCACCTCCGATGCTGCGGGCCTCCACTGGGCCACCTCCTCTGCTTGGGGCCACCCTGTCTCTCCGGATAGCCCAGTCCCCTGTCCTAGTCCTCAGGATGGTGCCCCTTCCTGCAGGCTGGCGGGTCTGAATCCAGCTCTGTTGGGCACACGGCAGCTCCTTCCGGGTCGTCCCTCAGGTGGCTGGATGCCCGTGGCGAGGTGGCAGCAACGTTGCCAGGCATGGCACCTGGGGCGCAGTGCCTCCCCGTGACTCAGGACGACGGCTGGGTGGGCAGAGCGCAGGGCAGGTCCAGGGCACACGCTGCTCAGGGCCTACCAGACTGCAGCGCAGGCCCCACGTGCCAGGGGAGCAGGACACGCCCTGGGGCCTCCCCGCAGCTGTGGCCGAACCCCCTCCACAGCCCAGAAGGGGTCGTCCGCCTCCCAGCCTCAGCGGCGGGGTGCAGGGGCACGGGCGGGCTGGCGGCTCACCACACTCGGCGCACCGCCTCCTGCTGCCACACGGTGTCGCTGTCAGGAAGCGCACAGTCGCCGCGGAGGGTGCGTGACGGGATGGAGCGCGCGCGGGTGGCAGTGACGCAGGCGCTCGCCTCCCAGAGCAGGCCCAGGACAACTTTCCCGGCCCGCACCTGGCCTTCCGGGCCTTCCTCCGCGACAAAATCCCCAGCTACGCTATGACTGGGTGGCGCAAAGGCATCCATCAGGTGAGATCCACGCCACGTGTTTGCCGTAACGTGTCACCATATGCTACATGACACTAACCGTTACGTAGTGAGACACGCTCCCATTACGTGCTGTGTAGGAGAGCGTATTACGTACGTCATCTGTCGTTCACTACGTATCACGTATCCGATATCGTTACGGTCATTTTCCCTCCATGTCAGACGTGGCCCTCAGCCCTGTGCCCTGTGCTGGTGCACGGCCAGCCCGGGGAAGGAGTAACCCTGAGAGGCCTGTGTCTTTGTCACTTCACTGGCCTTGTCCTCTGCCTGGCCCCGTCTCTCGGCAGGCTTTGGCTGGGCCCGGGGCTGCAGGGTCTGCTTGGCCATCCCGCCCAGGAAGGCCAAGGTCAGAGGTGCCCCTTTTGAACCTCAGGGCTCAGGGGCCTCTCACAGGGGCCACGCTGGAAGCCCACTGAGTCTGTCCAGTCACCTCCTAGGAGAGGCAGGGAGGGGTCCCGCATGCTCCCGCATGCCACCCCGAAGGCCCCTTGTGCCCCGCTCTCCTGCTGGACCTGAACTGGTCGTCCTCCAGACACTCATCCACATCTCTGACTGGGGACCCAGCTTGCCAGGGGAGCTCGAAGTCCAAGGGTGGGAGTGAGTCTTGGAGGGTTCTCCAGCCTGCAGAGCCCCCAGGTCCCCGACCAGGCCTTGACCCGAGTCCAACGGCACAGTGTAGGTACCGGAAGGCAAAGGCTGACTGCTTGGGGGTTCACCGTCTGCTCAGACACAGGTGGGGCTGCGGCTGAGGGGTGGGTGCCGTGCGTTTGGAGCCGGGATGGGCAGAGAGGAGAACCAGGGAGGGTGGGCACAGGGGTGAGTGGGCAGAGGCCTGGCGGTGGGAGTGTGGAAGGACAGAAATGATGTTCAAAGGCCAGACATGGCTAGACTTGACCGCTGACTACAAGGTGAAGAAGGGGAGGTGGACAGAGCCCGTGTGTCACCCACCTGGGCCCCAGAGGACGATGGGGGAGGGGATGATGGGGCGCTCTAATGGTCTCCAGCTGCAAACTCTTACGCAGCTGTCAAGACCCGGCTCAGATGGCCCCTGCTGTAGGAAGCCCTCCCTGTACCTCCTCTGGGCTCCCAGTGCGGCAGAAGGCGGGGCACAGAGGTGTTGGCGGTGCAGGACGGGCACAGATGGGTGTCAGGGCAGGGCTGCTGCTCTGCCCAGGCGTGGCCAGGCAGGGCAATTCCAAACTCACGTCAGAGCAGCTTTCACCGAAGCAAGGCCCCGCACCCCGGCCTCCCGCCCCGTCCACTCGGCGCGCCCTGCCTGCAGCCTGCGAGGGAGTGTGGGTGGCGGCCTCCCTGGGGACGTGTCTCTGGGCGCCTCAGGGAAGGCAGTAGGTTGTATAGTTATCTTCTGAGGGGCAACATCACTGCCCTGAAACCACACAACCTACTACCTCACCCCGCTGGGCCCGGCCTCGCAGTGCGGGAGGGCCGCCGCCCCGCCCAGCGCCGCCCCTGCCCAGCCATCCTCCGCCACCGACCACCAGTGCGCAGGGCTGGGCAGGGGGAAAGTGGAGATGGTGCCTCGGTGGGAAGGCGCAGCCTCCGGCTGGCCTCGGGAGGCCCCTGCCCTCACGTTGGTCTCCCCACACCCGGTGGAGCCCACGCCACCTCCCGTCAGGCCGTGTCTCTGATGTGCCCTTGCTGAGCCCAGAGATGCTCTCCTGCTTCCCACGTGGGAAGGTGCTTTGGCCTCCCCTCCTTCCCTGGCCAGAGGCCTGAGCTGGGCAGGCCGGGCACACCCTGGGCAGCTGGAGTGGCAGACAAGGCCGACACTCACTGCCCTGCGACCTCCCAAAGTCTCAGCCACCCCTGGCCCTGTGGCTCCCTCCTGGTACCAAGTGCCGCTGAGGGTGCAGCCCGGACTCCTGCGCGGGCTGCCCACAGGCTGGTCCTGACGCTGGGCAGGGGACGGGGCTGCACAAACGGCCGCATGGGCAACCTGCCCTCAGCACCGCGCGGGCAGAGGTCAACTCTGTGCCCTGCTCTGCCCCGGACACTTCACATGGCATCTTCCTCCATCCTCACCTGCCTCCATTCACAGATGAGGAAACTGAGGCCCAGAGAGGTCCCAATGCAAATGGAGCCAGGCATGTCAGGCTTCTTCCTGCATGGTAGTAACTGTCCCCAACTCCCACCAGAGCTGCCCCCGCAACCCGCCGCCATGCCGCGCCCCGAGGCCAGGGTCCCGACATTGCATCCACCGCAGATATTACAGCCACTTCAGGAAAGACAGTAGATTGTATAGTTATCCCATAGCAGGGCAGAGCCCCAAACTATACAACCTACTACCTCACCCCAAAGGGCGGTCAGTCTTGGCGTTGAGCTGGGACTCCATGGCTTCCGGAGGCACCTGCTGGAGGGGAAGGAAGGAGCGCTGAGGGGAAGGGGCTGGGCGCCTGGCCTGGCCAGCGGGTGCCAAGGGCGCGGGGATCCGGCAGGCTGGGCAGCAGGGAGCCACCAGCCAGAGAAGGAGAGAGGAAGACACAGAGGAGGGACGGGGGAAGAGCCCTAGGTGGCCTTTTGGGAAACCGTCACAAGTAACTGGCTCACTCCCATCCAGACAGGAGTGGCCGAAACGTCCCCAAGGGACCTCTGCACTGCAGATGCTGGGGGGAAGCCATTACCTGCCGAAGGCCAGCACATGTCAGTGATGCTGTGAGTGTCCACTTGGCCACGACCTTGCCCTTGGACAGTGCAGCCTCTGCCCCTCGGTGTCACCACGAGCAGGGCTCGTGGCCCCGAGACTGGCCAAGCAGCAGCCTGGGGACATGCTGCCCCTTCCCTGGACAGGCGGGGGCTCCCTCCCGGGGCACCCGTTCTGCCCTGCTGCGCAGGCCGGCCTGAGCTGACCACGCCACAGGAGAGGACCAGGGATGTGGCTCTTTCCTTCTTTGAAGGAAGCTGGCTCTCAGGAAGGACGGCTGGGGCGGAACTGCAGGGTCCAAGGCCTGTCCTTGGGAGGGCTCCAGCTTCTAAGCTCGGGGCCTGGGAGACTGGCAGGGTAACGGCACTTAGACGGCCTTGGGCATCACCTGCTTGTGGGATCACTTGACAAGAGATGGGCCCCCGGGCCCCTCCTGAGCCCAGGACCTGCCGGAGGGTCAGCCTCGACAAACACTGACCATGGTCACCACTTTCCTGGGGGACTCCAGGGAAAAGCCCAGGTGGCAAGTACTCTGGGTAACCCATCTTACAGGTGAGTACGCTGAGGCCCACAGAGATAACATGGCCTTCTCGGTGTCACTCAGCTGACCGACGGCAGAGCAAATGTTAGAACATTCTGTTTCCCACCTAGTAAACTGGCACATTAGCTCTGAGCTCTCCAGTGCCAGCATGGACCTGGAAAGTCTACCCTCAACCCCCTTCTTCAGCTCTGAACATGCTGCCTCCTCCAGGCAGGCACCAGGCTAGGCTGTGCCATTCAGTCCTCCAAGCCCTGGTGAGGCCATGATTGCTGATCCCACTTCATGGGAGGACGCTGAGGCCTGGGGTGGGGGGGTGTGCTGAGTCTCTGGCCCCAGGTGTCTGCTCTGGGCAGAGCAGGGGTGCTGCTGGCTCTCTCGGGCTCTTGTGGGCTTGGCCTTGCCCACCCTGCAGAGGAAGGGCTGTGCCCACGTGGCGCTGGGACACAGAGGCACAGCTGCCTGCAAGTGCAGCAACCTGGCCCTCCCCTGTACACATGCTGTCCGGCCAGTGGTCGTAGACACCCCATGTTCCCGCAAAGCCCCAGAAGGACATCTGCATGTCCTGTTCCCCTGCCTCAACTCCGGACTCCTTGGCTGGCAGACAGAGCCAAGGTGTCCCCAAGGGTGGTCCAGGCAGAGCCAGTCAGGGCGGGGCGGGGCTAAGGGTCTGCTGTTACCCACCCCCAGCTATGGTGAGTGGTCAAGCTGGGAAGATCAAGGGAGACCTGGCACCGCCAAGCCACCCTGTAGGGTGATGGCTGTCATTTGCCCCATCCCCGGGGAGGACGCTGGCTCCCAGGCCAGGACTCCAGCCTGGATGTCTCGGCATGATACCAGGTCCCAGCATCTGCCCCCAGCTGTACTCCTTGGAAGTGCCTGGGGAGGCTGTGGGCCGGGGTGCACACCGAGCACAAGCTCTGGGCTCCTGACCTGGACCCTGAGACCCCTAGCCCTCAGGCTGACCGGTGGCTGGGCTGGCCGGGACCCTTCCACCTGCTGGTTCTGACCCCTGGCCCCACAGGCTGGGGGTGGCGTGGGGTGGGGCAGCCCGGTGGGTGGAGGTACCACCATGCGACTCTGGGCAGCCTCACCCCCATGGTCTGTGATCCCCTGAGATGTGGGGGCGCCGCAGCAGCTGCCCCTTGGGGTTTCTGAGCCGCGGCCAGGCCACCCTTCTGTAACAGTCCGAGCTGGAATGCACGTGGGCCGCCACGCAGACAGCCCAGGCCCTGCAGCCTGTGCCCACTTGCCCTCCCCAGCCCAGGCCCCAGCCCCGGAGCCTGCAGCGCCAACCACGGAGGGCCTGGCACACGGGGACAGGGAGGGAGAGAGAATGGGAGACAGAGACAAGACATCCTGGTGCCCCCTGGCCCTCACCACAAACCCCCTCCCCCTGTCCCTCCATCTCAGGCTGGAGAAGCAGATGTGACTCAGTTTCCCGCACCTGGCCTTTCTTCTTGTTCTAAGCTGGACTCCCCTATGTGACATCTCCCAATAGCCCTGGCCAGTGGCAGGCAGCCTGGGTGTATCAGGGCTGCACTCCAGGCTGATCCACGGCTAGGGTGGGACTTGAGGCAGGGTGATCCTGGTGGGACACGCCGGTGCACACAACCATGAGCTTGGGGACAGCGCACCTGACAGGGTGAGGACAAGGCTGAATGCGCCTCTTCCTCCCATGCACTCTGCAATGAACCATGGCTCATTCAGGCCATGTCCAGTCTGAGTGGGAGACCACCAGGGTCAAAGGTCACCAGGTCACAAGGACGCAGTGGGCCAACTGGGGAAGTTCGCCTGAAGAGGGCGGGAAGAGGAGACACGGCTTCAGGGGAGGGCACAGCTGGGGCAGAGCCTTGGCAGTGGGACCCCCAGGGCCCTGTCTAAGGAGATAGGGCCTGGAGAGGACCAGGAGGGACCCGGCTCTGACCACGGCTCTCCCCACCATAATGCCTCCCAGAGCTCCCTACTTCCCAGCAAGCACAGGGAGGCCCCACTCACCCGAGAACGGCCAGTGGCAGAAGCTCCCACGTCAGCACCACTTCTTGACCTGTTTGGTTTTTAGAAACAAACGTGACAAGTGTCAGCTTTGGAAGAGACGCAGCCTCACCCAGCCTGACCCCTCTGTGGCCGTCCAGGCCTCGTCGGGCCTCAGCGCCCTGCTGCTGCGCCCGCCCTCCAGTGCGGTGCCTCTTGCCTGGTGGCACACCCCTTGCGGGACCTGGATGGCACAGCCTCCGCGACCAGCCTTGAGCTGGACAATGCCAGATCAGCGATGGCCACGACCCAAGCTTTGTCCTCCACTGGTCGGGGCGGCTGGCGTTCCCGCGCTGGGTGGCCAGTGCCCTGCCAGGCTGGTGCCTGGACGCTCCAGGGCCCAGGGGAGGGCGGAGACGTGGGCGAAGGGACAGACTGGTGCTGGCCTCTCGAACGGAGGAGGACTCTGAGGCTCCCAAGAGGCCACGACTTCCCCGGGACCCAGGGCAAGGGAGGCTGGGGACCCTCCCCAGAGCGGGAACCCTAGGGAGGGGCTCCCAGGACCCAGCTTGAGGCTGGAGCCCCAGCAAGGGCTTGCTGAGCAAATCCGAAGCCCACCTCGCCCCGGCCTCTCCTGGCCAAGTGCCCTCACTGCATCTGCACAAGGGTGGCAAGGCCGGTGGGACAAATCCAGGCAGGAAGGGACGCGGGCAGTCGCGTGAGAGGAGCACACGGCAGGGGCAGGAGCCAGACCCCACTCGGGTTCCCTGCAGCCTGCACCGTGCAGCCTGGAGCCTCAGCACCCCCCGTTCACCTGTGGGGCCAGAGCGCAGGCCAGAGACAGCCCACCAGGCTGTGCAGGGGCCTCCCGCCCTCCCTGAGCGCCTGCCCCGCCCCCGCCCCCAGCTGGCCAGGCCGTCCATCACCTGCGCTGACCCCTCTCTATGGTCTCTGCTCCCTCCTGCTGCGCCTGGAGCCCTGGCTCCCCTTCCCACACTCCTATAGCAGCAAAATGCCCCAGGCATGCTTCCCCTACCCCGACCCGTCTGCCAGGCAGCGCCGCCCCACTGTCCACTGCTCCCATCCCGAGAAGGCCCTGCGTACCCTGGGCTCTGCCCCTGCAGCTCTGGGACTCACATCTGGACCACTGAGACATGCGGTGGGCGGGGAGGCTGGCCGTGTCAGCTCCCAGACACACGCCACTCACCCTCCTAGCCCTGCTGTGCTCTGGTGACCAAGACACAGACACTGGGACCCCAGCGGACTCCACCCTATCAAGGAAGGACTCCCGCAGGTGTGGGCGGATGGGGGATTAAGACAGTTGTTTCTGGGCCTGTGATCCATTCCTGGAGCCTCTTCTGGGCTGGCAGGGCCAGGCACTAATTCCATGCATTGGGGGGTGTTGTGGGGGCACGATCTGCGGGGTCCACCTGCCCTACAGCCTGGGGGTGTCCACAGGCCTCAGGGACAGCAGGGGGGTCATCCTGAGACAGACCAAAGGGACCCTTCCCAGCCAGCCTGCATGAGGGCCGGGCAGCTGGGGCGGGCGGCGCAGCGTGATCGGCGCTCTCCGAGCAGAGTTGCCGGGGAGTGAGCAGTCGGCAGACGCCCTGCCATCTGCCAGCTGCCACCTCCTGGGCCCTGCCTCGGCGGTATCTGCCTGTGGGCAGGGTGCCGGGTGGGCCCTGGCGGGGGAGGAGCCAGGCTGGCTGGGACAGGTGTGTGGGAGGCTGCATTGGGCAGGTGGCCCTTTCAGGGCCGGGCGGATGTCTGGAGTGAGGGAGCAAGGCAGACAGACGGTGTCACCCTGAAGTCACCTCGGGTTTGGCTCGGGGCCACCGGGAGCCGCACCCCCCCGCAGATACCCTCCCAGCCACCCTGATTGGGTTTCTCCCCATAAAGCAGCCAGTGTCTCTGCTCAGCTAGCCGTGCCAACAATGCAGTCTGGGACACGCGGGAGGGGTGGCATCCGGGGGCTCGGGCGGAGGCGGGTCTCCCTGCGAACGCGGCCCATAAAGCCGACAACAGGCGCGGGCAGTCTGCGGCTGATGCAGGTCAGGGCAGGGCACCCGGGAGAGGCCGCACCCACAGTGCACTGGGCGTGGCCGCGTAGGGCACGTTAAGGGACCAAAACCTCCGTCATCAGCGCAAGTAACACCTCACTGAGAAGTTCAAAATGATAAAAATTAATGCAAAAAGATCCGTGATCTAAAAATATCAAATTTAAGTCAAGACAGGCTGGCCCAGGGCTCGAACCGTTTCCTAGGCCCCAGGCTGCACTGCGGCTGGACCCCCCCACCACCAGGCTGGCTGGGCCCCCAGGCCAGGGGCAGGGCTAGCCACAAGGACACCAAGGCACGCCACGGGATGTGGCAGCAAAGTTAGAACTGGGTGTGGGGGGCGCTTCCAGGATGGAGCCCCTGGGCCAGACCCCAAGCCTGCCTTCTTTTTAGGCCTATCTGGGGCCCCAAATCCCTCCAGCCCCCAAGACAGGCACTGTGTGCTCCAGGTCAGGGTCTCCACGATCCACAGTCTGCACCCTGTCTGGCCCCTGCACCCTGTTCCCTCACAGCCACTAAGCTTGCAGGAGGAGCAGCCGGGCCTGTCGTGCTGCAGCCACACGCCCACACCTAAAGCAGGGCCAGGTACCCAGCAGGTGCTGAGTGTCTCAGCCCACAGATGGGGGTCTGCAAGCCCACGGGAATAAAGGCGCCCAAGATGCCGGGCAGACTGCAGGTGGCTGGGGAGCAGCCCAGGCCAGCGGGACACGGCCCCTGCTCTGCCTACGTCCACAGGCTGGGGGATAGCTGGGGGTCCTGGAGGCTACCAGGCCACAGTTCAGACTCCACTCTGTGCTCCACCAGCAACAGGCCTCGTGAGGTCAGGCCTCCAGGCCGCAGCTGCCTCTTCCGTAACTGGGGCGGGACAGAGGCGGTTCCCAGGGCTGCCCCAGGCCAGGTGGGCAGTGCCAGCTGGGGAGCTATTCTCTGCCGCTACAAGCTTGAGCAAACACATGCACCCGGGGCCCAGAGCAGAAAGGCAAGAATGCACAGTCCCTCTTCTCCCATGGGCAAATCTGTCTGGGGTTCAACCAATAGGGAACAGTTTTAACCCCAGAGTTGTGCACTTATCCAAAAATATTCTCCATTCAATCCGCAGTCTGGGTCATAGGCAGGGAGGGCAGGAAAGGACAGCGGGTGGTTGGGGGGTGACCAGATGCAACCACATCAAGAATGCCCTGGCCAGCACCCTGCCCTGCGGCAGCCCCGCCTAACAGGGCTTTTCCTGCCTGGGAACTTGGGCTTCCATGTCCCCTGGAGGCTCCGGTCCTGGCATGTCGGATGGCTTGGGGTCTGGGCGGGCGGGTGGCATTCCACCATCCCATCCTCAGCTGGGTTTCCCTAGAGACAGGGCAAGGCCTGTGCAAACTTCACTTCGTGGTGACGGAATGTTCTGTCCAGGAACCGCAGGGAAAGGAGTCGGGAAGGGCGTGTCCAGCAACCTTTCCAGGCTGCAGGGTTTTGCCGGGAGCCCATGGGTGTTTGGAGAACGGCCCTGCGGTCTACCCATGGTCTCCTCCAGCGAGGAACTGACCCTTGGCCACATGGAGGACACCTGGCACCACCCCATGCTGCCCAGAGAACCGGCATCGACCCGCATAAAATGCACATACTTTTATCAGATGCCGCTGCCTGCTTCTTCACATGGAAATGTCTCCAAACTTCTTCCAGGAGGTCCGCTGCCCTGAGAGGGACCCATCGTGAGACTACAGGCGCCAACGCCTGGCAGGCGGCAGAACACGTTGTCCCCCAATGCTGCTGTCCCTTCCTGCGGCTGCCGGGCGCTTCCTGGAGACTGTCCAGCCATGCCCCTTGCCCTCTGGAACGTGCCTTTTCTGATCCACTGGTGCCAGGAGGTCAGATGAGTGAGCCTGTGGGCACAAACAAAGATCAGAGGCTCAGGAGGGGCTCCTGCTGGGGGTCGGGGTCCCATAGGGAAAGCGGGGATGTGGAGGGCCAGAGGGAACAGCTGTCCCACTTCTGTGTCTTCCGGAACCTGGGAGGGCCCAGCCCAGGGAAGCTCGGCCAGAAAGTGGCCCCACTCTCCTGGCATTGCCTCCTCCAGGAAGCCCCTGCCCTGCTCCCTGGGGCTGGGCAGCCCCATCTCCAGACCAGAAGCCCGAGTGACCACGGGGCAAGACCCGTGCGCCCGACGGGAGCCCCGAGGTCCTCAGGCAGGTCAGGAGCACAGGGGTGAGTCGAGGCCAGGAGTGCCGCTCCCCTCCCCGTGGGCCCCACACACCCGCCCCTGCTGACCGTCCAGGAGCCCACCTCTACCTGGGCAGATGTCATTTCTAGAATGGTCCACACCAGCGCCCACCACGGCCAAGGACTCCCTCCGCAAGCGTGGCTTGATGACGGCTCCTCTGAGCTCTGGTTCACTCGCAGGAGCTCTGCCTGCTTGGTGGGGAAGTCTCGGGGTGGTGAGGGGGCCGGGCGGGGCTGGGCGGGGGGCCGGGACTCCCAGACAGCCTTGCCAAGCCCTGGCTGCTGCCAAGCCCAGGGCGGCCATGGCCAAGGCCCGGCTGGGGCGGGGGCCGGTGCTGGGCTCCGTCCAGGCCGCCCAGGCCAGGCGGGTGGGCAGTGGTCTCCCTCCCTCCGCGCCCCTCAGGCTGCGCCCGCTTCGGCTACAAAATGGCGGAGGGCTGCGGCGGCCATTTTGTGGAGCCCTCGGGAGACAAAGACGGAGGGAAGCGGGAGGGAAGCAGGAGGGCGGGGACCAGTGGGCAGCAGGGCAGGGAGGAGGAGGCAGCGGCACGTCCGCTCTGGAAACACAGCCGCCTGCCCTGCGTGGAGGCCCAGAGAGAGGCAGGCAGGCCCTTCTGGAACCTTCCTTCTGCCCAAGCTCCCAGCTCTCCAGGGCTGGCCGAGGCCCCGTCGACCCTTCACAGGGCTTGGGGTGGTCCTGGGGTCAGGGCGCCATGTTCTCCCCCTCACAGCAAAGATGGCCCAGTGCGAGGGGGTGCAGGCAGCAGGGTCCCCCAAGCCTGGGCTCCTTCTGGGTTAAAAACCCTCCTTTGCCCCCGACCTGCAGGGGCAGGGCCCTGGTTCACCCCAGGTCCACACAGGCGGCCGAGGGACCAGGACGTGGCACAGGTGCCAGGAGGCCAGCACGGAGACCCCTGGAGGGCTCGCTCCAGGACCATGCAGCCAAGGCGGCTCCTGACCTCCTGTGGCTCTCGCAAGGCCCTGCTGACACGGGCCTGCCCACCCGGCCCCTCCCGGAGCCCCACCCCGGCAACGCTCAACACCCGCCACTTCCCAGACAAGCCCTGAGGCCTGAAGCCCCTTCCTGCTTGCCTGCCCAGTGACCGCCCGCTCCACACCGTGTCCCCTTCTCCGGCCCCCTCTGGGCAAGAGGCACAGGCCCCCGCTGCCCCCGCCACCCCTGCTGGTCTCAAGGCCTCTCCAGAGCAGAGCCTGGTAGAGCAGTGATCCCAGGGGGCCGCATGGACTCTTGCTGACCCTCCTTGCCCGTGGTCTCCATGAGGCTTCACCAAATCCTATTTAGAGCCCCAAATGAGAGGCAGAGACAGGGCCGCTCTGGGGCCAAGGGGCCAGCCACACGGTCCGTTCAGGGCCAGCCTGCAGTCGAGGGAGTTGCAGACAAGTAGACTGAGACCCGGGGGTGGGACTGTGGCCAGCAGCGGGGCCCTCACCTGAAGCCTCAGCCCAGGCCTGCGACGGGGCCTGGTGGATCTGCGGCCGCGGCAGAGACTGCGTCAAGACCCTAAAGAGCACGGTCAGGGAAGCCACGTCGTGCACACAGGGCGGGGCTGCCTTGTGACGTGGGGTGGCATCAAGGGCAGGTGCCACCGTCCCTGTCACTTCTGCGTGACAGTGGGGTGGGGACGGGCCTCGTGCCACAGCGGCCCGGGTTCCAGTTAAGCTTTTCTGACTTTACTGTGGAGCTGGAGTGACGGGGATTCTGCAGAGACCGGCTGCGCTTCAGCACAGCAGTGAGCACGACACGGGATACCCAACACGTTTTACAAACAGGCTCCGTGTGAGGTGGTCCTGCCCAGCCGCCCGCCAGCACGGATGTTCCGAAGACGTTTACAGGCTGAGCCGTGGTACTCGGCAGGTCGGGTGCACTAAACGCATTTTCGACCTATGTGGTTTTCAGCTGACCATGGGCTTGTCGGGACGTAACCCCGTCAGAAGTCACAGAGCTTCTGTGCTTTCCCTGGGACTGAAGGGTCACATGCAAGGTCATTTTAAGACCTTAATTTTTTCTATCTGGGTAAATAAAGGGTATCTAGATATTTAGCATCAGAACACATCTCTGCCACTCCTCAACTTGAACTTGGAGGCCACCTAGGGCCAGCCACTAACGCCCCCTTTGCCCTCAGGTGAAAAGGTGAGGTCCATTCTGCCACCTGCACAGCCCAGGGTGCGTCTCGGTACCCTCAGGGTCCCTCCTCTAGGCTGTGGTGCCACACACTGGGCAGTGTCAGAACCAGCAGGGTGGCTTCTCAACGTGGCTCTGCCGTGTCAGGCCACTGTTCCTGCACCCATGTCTTGGTTCCTGTGCACCCACACCTGTCCCAGCTCCTGAAGAGCAGGGCCGCCTCTCTGAGCAGGAGCCCAGGCCACCCTGGGGAGCAGGGAGAGTCTCTTCAGAAACCAGCCAGCGCTGGGTGTTCGGCTGGGCCATGTGGTGCTGGTAGGGGCTGTGGCTCCTGCTGTCTGCCACTGAGGGAGGGTGAGACACCCGGGCTCATGCCACAGGCATGGCCAGGAGGACACTGTCCCCTCATGAAGAACTGACCATCCGGTGAGGGCCAGGAAAGGCCAAGGGAGCCGGCCACACCAGGACCTCCCCGTCCCGGGCTACATCTGGGCAGATCTTCAGGAAAGCAATTTAGAATCACCGAAAAAACAAGCCCTGCTCCGTGAGTCACTGTCTCCCCTAAACCTTCGATGGCTCCCCAGATCCAAGTCGGTGGCACAAGGCCCTCCACTGCTCCGAGGCTACAGGGATGGGGGGGTAGCTGGGCTACCATGTTCCCCTGAGCCGCCGTCTGCAAGAACCAGTCAGGGTGGTGAGGCCGCCTTTGGGTGGTCCAAATAGAGGATATGCGGCCACCGTGGCAATTACTCAGGCACTTAATGAGCACTGAGTAAGCACCTACCATGTGCACCTGGCCTTGTCTTCTACCTTATGAGTACAGGGTGATGGGTCTCAGCCCCAGGATTGTCCACTCCCCCTCGGGCCTGTCCTCCTCTGATCCTGCCGTTTTCCTGCACACCCTGAGCTTCAACCACTGCACAAGGCACCTGCCACTGGGCCCAGGAGCCCCTCGGGGTCCGATGTGATGCTCCTGAGGACACACCCTTATGGCTTCCTGCACGTGCCTGTCAGGGCTTCAGGGTCAGAGACGCAGAGGCACACTCTGTGCTCAAGCCTGTGTGAGGGACACGCCTGTGGGGGACATGGTTTTAGGTGGCCCCTGGTGGCGGCCACTGCTGCCCGTGGAATGTTGGGGTGATTGCACATGCTGGTGCAGGCGGGATGGGTCCATGGGCAGACCTGGCTTACAGTGGGTGCCCAGGAAAGCACCAGCTCTGTGAACCTGTCACCCTCGGCCAACACCCTCCAGGCCCCCGTCGGACGTCTGGGGCCAGCTGCACCTTCAGGCTGGTCTCCCGTGACAGCCCCACAGTTTCCAGGGTCGCCCTGTCCTGCGCTGCCCCTACGCTCTGTCCTCCTCCTTCCCTGTTACGTGCCACCCTCCCATTCTGTCCCACCCTTCCTGGGTCCCCTGGGGTCTCCTCTACTCTCCTGTCCCACCCTGGTGGCTTGGCCTACATGCAGACACAAAGGCCCTGGGGCAACATCTGCAGAGTCTGGCGGACAAGACCGAGCCCCAGATGGCAGAGGGGTCCCGGGCCCAGGCGCCGGCTGTCTACATCCGCACACCCTGGGTCCTGGGTCCCCTCCACACAGCCTGGAGAGCTGGGCCTGGCCCTGGCCAAGGCAATGGTGGGGACGGGGGACAGCCAGTCCTGCCCTGACCCCCATGGCCATGCTGATTCCCAAGCGGCCACAATCTACACCTGTGCACTGACGAGCCGGGAGAGGCAGGGCATGGGCAGGGACCTTCTCACCTGCTGAGCCCCCCCGGGTGTCTTCAAAGACGCTGCAAATGGCCCTGTGGTCACCAGTCCCCAGGCTACCCTTGCCCTCCCATCTGAGACCCCTCAAGGTGAGGGCTCCTTGCAAACAGGAACTTCACTCAATTTACGTGCAGGAGAGAGCGCTAAAGATGGTTCCTGTTGAACTTCCCTGGGTGAGACCTGGGGGACCCCAAGAAGCCCCTGGCTTCTCAGACCCTGATCCTGTGGCTGCAGCCAGCGGAAAGAGGCTGCGGGAAGACCCAGCCGAGCCTCTGAGAGTGTGCGAGAAGCACCTGCCTGGCTCCGTGGCCCCCAGCGCCTGTGTGCACGCGTGCATGCTACGCGCACGCGTGTCCAGTTTCGAGCATGCCCAGCGGAGGGTGGTTGCCAGGAGGGGGGGGACTGAGTAGCCCCGATTGCCACCAACATTCGAATCACTGCACTGACCTGAGGATGGACACAGTCACCTAGGCTTCAGGTGTCAACCGGGGAAGTGTCTGAGAAGAGGGGATGAGACCTGGAAGGAAAGAGAGATGCCGCTGAAGTCCTGGGGTGGAGCCCTTGGGTGTGTGTCCCTCATCTGTGCCCTGCTGGCTCTGGCTCGCCCTGTCCTAAGACCTAGGTGACAGCAGGCACCTCACTCAAGGCCTTGGACGCAGGCCACCTCCCCGGCCCGTCAGGTGGCAAGGAGGAGGTGGGCCAGGGCCAGGTGTGCCCCATCACTTGGCACGGCTGTGGGTGCTGGTCACGCCACAGCCCAGGGGGTCCTCTGCTTGACTCCCGGCTCCTGGGCCTGGGAGGGGTCCCTTCCACCTGTTGGGGGCCAGGTTGAGCATCTCCCGCCCGGGGGACTCTGGGCAGGGTGGGCCTAGCTGCAAGTGGGACCTGTAAGGGCGGGGCTGGTGCTGGGCTTCCCCGAAAGGCCAGTCTACAGCCCGTTCTCTGCCCGGCCACCCACCTGCTGGGCTGCTTCTGATCGGAGTGAGCACCTCCCTGCCCAGCTCCCTGGGCTTTGAAGTTCTGGAGGGTTTTCCAAAGCCCGCGGCAGGCTCCTGCTTTCTCCAGTGGCGCTCTGGGACGCGGCATGTTCTGCAAGACACAGGGAGACCAAGGAGTCAGCGCGGTAGGTCTGGCAGCTCAGGACCCTGGGATTGGGGAGGGTCAGTGCGTCCCCTCCCTCTGCCTCTGAGTGACCTGCAAGCCACCTGACCCGCCCAGCTCTGTAGCCGACATGCAGAACAACCCAGAAGAACTTTACTCGGTGGCAAAGGACCATCAAAGCCTTAGCCTCAGTTCCTGCCAACTCGCACACTCAGAAGCAAACTCCAGCTGCTGGCTCCTACGGCAGAGCTACGGGGACCTGGACGTCCTCGGCGCCTGTGGAGGAAGGGCCAGCAGGGCTTGGGAGCCTCCTCCCGGCAGAGCATGGTCATTCTGTCTTGGTGCTCAGGGAAGCCCCTGCACCCCTTGCTCCAGCCCTGCCTTGGTGGCCACTGTTCCCGGAGGCCAGAATGTTCTCCTGTCATCAAAGGCCTAAATCCTGCCCATCCTTTAGGTCACCTCGTCCAGGGAGTCCTCCTGGGTCGAGAATCTCCCTAGCGCTAGCAGTAGGCTGGGGGTCCCTCGAAGTCAGCTCACAGATGCTTGCCCTGCCCGTCTCCCCCGAGGCCAGGCAGCTCCGAGGCAGGACTGTCTCATGTGGCTGAGTGTCCCTGGGCCTAGCATGGGACCGGGCGCTCAGGAGCCATCCAGGATGATGAGAAGTGCCCCACTCGCCCACCTCACTCCTCGGATGATGCCCAATGCCTGGGACTGAGGCCTCCAGAGCCTGCCATTCCTCCCCTGCACCCTCAGGAGCCCACCTGAGGCCCAGGTGTCCTGGCTTCCACGCAGCCTGGCTGCGGGAACACTCAGCTGGCCAGGTGGCAGCGTGTGGCCTTCCCCAAACCCTGCCATCTGAGAATGGGGGGGCCACTCTCCGTCTAGATAGGCCGAGAGCTGCGGGGGGCACCGGTGCAGGGAGTGGGCGATGCTGATTAGCTCTCGCCAACACCTCAGCCTCCTCACCACGCTTTCCTAAGACCTCCGAGCCTGGGGGCCCACCGGCCACTGCCCGTGGCTGTGCTTGGCTGCCACCCTGTCACGCCAGCTCTGAAAACAGGGAAGGGAGCCCACGAGAGCCTGGCACACACAAATATTCTGTGGTGGCAACGTCTGCGCCCACAGAGGCTGTGAGGGGTCCCACAGAGGCCACAGGTGACGGAGCGGGGTCAGTTCAGGCCTGGCTGCTGCCACCTCTGAAATGGAGCCCGTGGGGCCCTCTGTCCTCGAGCCCATCGCTGACGTGATCATTGACAGGGAGCGGGCCCCAAAAGGGGACTGCCCTGAAGCCACACAGCCCCGGCCTGAACGCCAGGGACCCCATTCCCACCTCTTCTACCAGAGACATGGCCAAAATACGAACCCTGCCTTGGGGCCCAGCGGGGCCCTGATGCCCAACTTACTAACCCTGGACCCACCTGTCTGTGCCCACAAAGATCAGAAAATCCCACCTGCACCCCCACCTGCTGCCTGGGCCGGGCCCATCTCCAATACCCTCACCAGAGCCAATGGGACTGCAGCTCCGGGGCCTACCCAGGAAAAAGACCATGGACGGGGCACTCCAACAGCGCAGAGCTGACGCAGCACGTATCTGCTCAGACTCAAGAGGGCTACTGTGGGCAGCACACCTGGCACCCGCAGGGCCAGCAGCTGAGGTGCCTCTTTTTTGCAAATAGCCCAACGTAACATATCTCTAACTGATGCTGGCATCCAACATCCCACTTCCAGGGTACAGGAGCCAGGAGGCGCAACGGGACAGGCATGTTCCAGCAGGGACAAATGGAGGGGACACTGAGCAGCCCTGAGTGGGCTCCCCCACTAGGACCAGGGCAGCTGCTGAGGGCCCAGCCCACACTGGACACACAAGGGGTGCAGGATTCCTATCCCGGCAGGTGAGGGGAGCTCCAGCTCCAGGGCAGGTGTGGCCCTGGGGGCCTCGGCTCCGTCCCCTCCAGACACAGGAGCCATACCCGGGGAAACTCCAGGACAGCTGCCTGGGGGGCGGTTCTGGGGCGGGACTCAGCGGCAGAGCGCCACGACAGGGTGCTCCCAGAGTCTCTCGTCCCCTCCCAGCAACAGCGATGGAACAGCAAGGCCGAGGGACTGCCAGCGCCCCGTGCAGGGAGGCCCCTGGCCTGTGCCCGGGCAGTGCCTGCTCCCGCAGCCTGGCGGCCATCCCTCACCCAGTGGCCTCCCCTCCTTTCTGTTTTTAGTCACTGGATTCCTGAGTTGGACGAATGTCGCACCACCTGCCCTCAGAGCTTTCAAAAATCTTGGAAAGAACACCACTCCCTCTCAGGGCTGCTGGACTCCCCCAGGGCAGTCTCTTGCAGAGCCGGGGCCCGCAGGGGGCTCAACTGCACCACTGGGCCAGCCTCGGCATCGGCATGGTTCATGGCCCATAAGAACCAGCACTGGGCTGGGCAAAGTGCCCTGGAGACAGATCCCCAACCCCACCCGGCCCCTCCTCGCCCTGCACACAAGTACCCCTGGGTTCCCGTCTCAGCTCTGCCCTGGGGACCCTAGACCAGCTTCCTTCTCCTCTCTGGGCCTCAGTCTCTTTGTCTGTAAGATGGGCACACTGATGCCACCTCCTTGGATTTACATACAAGACCAGAGAGACGTGCTCCTTGGCTGGGGACAGAGGGCTCAGTGGACAGCAGTACCCACCCCCTACCCATGGGTGCTTCAAGCACATGGGAGAAGTCACTCCAGGATCCAGGCCTGAGAAATTCCCTCCCGATCTCCTCATACAACAGACCAACTATAGCCTGGGCCTGTGGCGGGAGAGTCTGGAGGAGAGGCTGCAAGGGACCCACAGGGGACACAGTGACCAGGGTGGCCAGCGGGACCTGAGTAGACACTGCTGAGGGCAGGCTGCAGGGCCAGGTGGCTCTGAGCAGCCAGCAGGAACTCTGACGTCGGCCAAGCTGCAGAGTCGGGGTCCAATGGGGCACAGTCTCCCCAGGGACTCGGTCTTGTTTACGCTTGTCCTCAGCATCGAACCTGGTCCCTCTCAGAGGTAACGTGTAGGAGAAATGACTTCCCTGCATGGGTAAGTTGCACAGAGCACTCCCTCAATTTATGCATGAAACGTCACGGATGGGACCAAGAGCTAGACCTGGGTGATGCTGTCAGATGGCCAAGGTCCCCCAGGATCCCCAAGCTGGTGGGAGGAGGTCAGAGACGCACTGGTGAGGTTGCCAGCCGCTTCACCCTCCAGCCTCCCTGCGTGCCAGATGCAGGACCCAGGCTGCAGCCCCAGCTCGGCCGCTTCACATGTGCCAAAGTGGCCCTAGGGGGGACCTTCTTGGGGCGGGGGGGGGAGGGTGCTGACAGCTACCGTGGTGGGTGGTGTGGTCAGGGTACAAGGGGAGCTCAAATTCCCAAGGACACAGCACATGGTGGCAGAGCTGTCACGCCCTGGAGGGGCATGCACAGGCGCTAAAGGCAAACTCAGGAAGGTTCTCCGGGCTGTGCTGCCTTCCAGAAGCTGGCCTCTCTGAGCCCCAGTTTCGTATCTTCTAGGGGGTCATTCATACCTACTCTGCGATGCTGATGTCAGAGATAAAAGAGAAAACAGACAGACGCGAGATTCCCAGCCAGGCAGACGCGGCAGGTCCGCTCACAAGGCAGCCACCCCAATTCCGCCAACCACCAAACCGGTTCTGGAAAAGCAAGCCACGCCAGACACGTGGCCATGCAAACTCCCACCTGGAAACTGCTAAGGGACGGTCTGTCACGGACGCCGTTAGCACTGTAACGGCAAAACGATGGCCGCTGGTCGCAGCAGGAGAAAACCCCAAGTCCTGCTTTTTGTACAGACGTCATCTCTAGATGTCAGACGTGGAACATTCTGGGTGTCCGAGACCCAAGGATGGATTCTACCCTAAAGCAGCAGGGCCGGACGTGGGGAGGCCGGCCTCGTGAGCCCTGTGAGCAGCCCGCCTGCCCCCCAGACTGGCTCGGCTCCTTTTAAACGGCCTGACAGACGGGGTGCGGCCCCCCGCGGCCTCCTACGCATTTGTAAACGTCTCTCTTTGTGGGGAGAACCTGTGATCTTTCGGCAGGTCAGTACCGCTCCGGCCAGAGGATTCATTTTGTAACTTAAACATTTTTTCCCCATCTGAGAAGGAATGGTGCTCCGTGAACAAGATTTTGCAAAATTGAGAAAAAGAGAAAAGCAGGAGCAAAGGCTTCCGATCCTCCACCACGCCCGGCACACAGCACCCGACGCCGGGGTTCGCATGCGCAGAACAGCCCGTGACAGTCCATCAGGTCACGTTGTCACAGCTGCTCAACCCTGACATCGGACCCTGGAACAGTGGCCGGTTGCTTCTAGTTTTCACGCCTGAGGTAGCCACTCCACACCGGGTCCCTCGGAACCTTCTCGAACCTTGCCACCTAAAGGCAAAGAGATCATGGGACAGATGGGGAAGCTCGGAGCAGGGGAGGGGCTGGCCCAAGTTCACACAGACGAGCGTGGGACCCAGTCCCCCACCTGCTGGTCAGCAGGGAGCCCCCCACGGCACATCTTTTTCAAGGCCTTCACTCAGCTGCCTCTGACCCAGATGCCTGGAAGGGTGCGGGCGCCAACGCCCTTGTTCATCACAGACCTAGAAAGGTGAACAACGGAAAGACAGGAGTCAAGGCGGCTGCGATGGGTCACTTGGGAGGGGCCGGGTGGGCCAAGGACTGAGCTGGCAGAACCAGCCACCGCCAAGGGAGGACAGGCGACGGGGGCTGGCAGTCTGTGAGAGCTTCCTGGAGGAGGAGGACCTCGTGAGCTGCAGTGTGGAGGCAGGACTGTGCAGGAGATTTGTAAACTGGACACATCTAACCTAAATCAATAGAACGGGCCACTGCCCGCCAATGACACCTGATGGGCCGACGGGTCCCCACTCTTCACACAGTGATCTGAGAAGAAAACGCTGCTTACCTGCCTGGGCCACCTCTGGTAGTTTATATTCCCGAGCGATACCCCAGGGAAGGAGCCTGGGTTTCCCCGCAGCCCGACACACGCAGCTGCCATTGCCCCACAACCTCGGGGTGCTCCACCCTCCAGGGGATGTGCCGGCTGTCCGTCGGGCACAGTGATGCCATTCGGGATGGGCTGTGGCCCCACAAGCCGCCCGCATCAGTCCTAAAGGGGAGCTTATACAGTGGAGGTGCAGAGGTGAACTCACCGGGCCAGCGCCTCCAGCTCAGTGGCTCGTGCAGTGGCACCGAGCCCTCGGAGGCAGGCCACGGTGTCTCCTCTTCAGTTCATTCACTCAGGAAATGTTCCCCCAGAGGCTGGCCTTAACCAGGCTGGTGCTGGGCCCCAAGGCCCAGAGGTGACGGTGGCACATCCTGCCCAAGGCATGCAGCCTCCCAGGATAGACACATGGGGAACCGACCACCTCCACTTAGAGCTACAAGCCTGCAGGGCAGTGGGCAGGTGGAGAGCATGGAGGGCTTCCAGGAAGAGGTGATGCTAGGCCTAAGTCTGGAAAGGTAGAGCATGGGGCTATGGAGGGGAACAGGCCCGGGCTGAGGGTGGTGGCCAGTCTGGCACGGGCTCCGCCACGTACAGGCTGCAAGGGGGCTTCACCTCCAGCCCCAGCTCCCTGTCTTTAAGACGGGGCTGGTGACCCATCGGGTCCTGTGAGGTCGCCCCAGACAACAGATGGCAGCGCCTGGCACACAGAGGAGCTTTGTCCCCCACCCTGGGCCGGGACCCAAGAGACAACGTGGAGCTTGGGAGCTGGGCAGTGCCCGCCGGCCTCCTGGCCTCGCCGGCGGCGGGTCTCCAGGGGCGGCCCGACCAGCTGTAAATCACCGCGCCACGCTTAATAATTGTGTGGGCACTTAAGCTCTTCTATCTTCTCTTCCCCTCTCCCTGGGGAAATTTCCTTCATTTCCTACATTATCCCCGGCTCCCCGTATGTCTAAATCAAGCCGCGGCCAGGGCTGCGGCCGGCTGTCTGCGCTCACCCCGCGGCCTGCTTTTATCGGGAGGGTGGCGAGGGGGCCCGGAGCCAGTGGCCGGCGGGATGCGGCCATTCAAACCACAGTCTCATTCCTGCTCAGGACAGAAAACTGGAAATGCCACCATGCCCACCCTTTGAGCTACAGTGACGATGTCCCCGGGGCCCCTCGGCCCCTGTCAGGTGGGAGGCGGGCGGCAGCTGAGTGGGAGATGGGCTCCGCCCCGAGGGGGTGGGCAGGAGAGGAACCACCACTTCCTGGGCGCCTGAGGCACCAGAGCAGGGCAGGTGTCACCCTGGAGGCTCCCAACGGCAATCCCAGGTGGTTCTGACAAAGGTCAGCCTGTCCCCACCTTCCACCGGGGACCCGTGGCCCTCCGGGATGTGCGGCTGGCCTGGACCACGCCGAGGACGCCGGGGTGGGCGCGGTTCCGATGCCGCCTCTTGCCGTCTCTCCAGCCTGACGCGTCCACTCACCTCACTCTCACGCTGACCGATGACCGGGTCAGGGTCACTCCCCTTCTCACAAACGAGGACACTGTGGCCGGGGGAGGCCGAGCAATGGGCCCAGACCACAGGGCAAGTCCTCGCCGCCGCCGAGAAGGCCTGCCGCCCCGACATTCTGCTCCTCGCCTGTGAGCTGGAAAGTGTCCTCAGGACAGCACCGGCACCCCAGGGCTCAGCAGAGGCCACCTCTGTGACGGCCCACCACAGGCAGGAGGAGCCGGGAGTCCCCTGGGAGGAGCCGAAACAGCCATTTAACAGGTGAGGCAAGAAGTCCCCAGGCCAGCGGCGAGCTTCCCAACTCCCGAGAGCTGGAGGAGGAAGGTGAGGTGCCACCAGGGAGCTGCCTGGGTTGGGGAACCCTGTTGCTGGCAGTAACATTCCCGACCCCACAGGCTTCTCCCACCCAGCTGAGCAGTGCCACTGCATTCCCAGGCCTCCCTGCCTCCCTGGGGGATGAGCCGGCCGGGATTTTCTAAAAGCTGGATCTCATTTTCTGCCCACATTTCTGACCTCCGGAAACCTCTCAGGTAGTTTTCCAGAGCCCTCTGGATTCCGTCCCGGGCACGATTCCTGCCTCCACTCACGGCGTTCACAGCCAGGTCACTGGGCACCAGGCAAATGCCAAGGCAGGCCGTGGGCACAGCTGCCCAGGCCTCTGCCACGCTGTGTGTCCGCAGGCTCCCGCTGGCTCCTGGCCCCTCAAACAACTCTCTCCGGTCAAATTCCATGACTCTTTCGCTTAGAAAAAACCCACTTTGAGAACAAACAAAAATCCTAGTCTTGAAAATCCAGAAGAGCCGGCATCGCTGTGGCTTAATTTTCTCTTTCTTTTTTGGCATTGCAAAGAACTAAAGAAACGATTCAACCCTCTCATTTTATGGATGGGTAAACTGAGGCCCAGAGAGAGGAAGGGGCTTATTCAAGGCCCCCCAGGAACTCCATGGCACAGCCTGGATGGGAGCCCAGGACGGCAGGACCTCAGTAGCTGTCGGCCTCCAGCAAAAAGGGCCGGGGAGCAGCCACAGGGCCGGCAGGACCTGGGCATAGGAAGCAGCCCGTCAGACACTCAGCCGGTGGGTGTTGGCCAGGACGGCCGGGGCCCAGACTGCTGGGCTTTCTAGTACAGACGGGCTGGTGCTCAGCACATTCCGGGGGGAAAATCCCTGGGGGAAGCCTTGAACCTGAGGAGCAAGGCATGGAAAGCAGGCGGCTCTAATGGAAACCAGTCCGCGGGCCAAATGCAGCAGGAGCCCCCCCCTCCAACTGTGGTTTCCACGGGGACAGAGCCCAGGAGGCGGAGCTCTGGCGTGGCTGCCGCAGCAGATGTGGCCTGCACAGGCCGGCGTGGGGCGGTGCCTGGCAGTGGGGCCCTGGGACGTGGCAGGCCTGGGGGCTGGATGTGGGGACCCTGCAGCCACAGCCCTGGTGGTCAGCTGTGGGAAGAGCCTGGGGCTTCATGTCCACCTCCTCCAGGTGGCTTCCTGGGATGCTCCACGCTAACTTATTGCCTTCCTGGTGCCAGCCTCGAGGGTGCCCACGTTTGCTGAAGACCTCAGCCCACCTCTCTGTGAGGCTGCCATGCCTGTGGGCCAGCGCCCTGCGGTGCCAGGGCACAGACAGTTTGGTCACAGCTTAGCCCCTCTGCCCGCGGACCCGGTGCTCCACAAGGTCTGCTTGATCCAGTCACTTGCGGGTGTGACTGGCCTCTCCCCGTGGCCGACGCCAGGCCTGCTGTGTAGCAAGCTCCCCAACCCCTCTGTGAGTCGGTGCCCTGCAGAAGGAAGCGGGTCAGAACCGCTCTGAAACCCGAGGAGACTCGTGGGCACAGGGAATGCTGCCCGAGAGCCATGAAGACAGATGGGGCGGGTCTCGCCCAAGGCCCTCTTGCCCCCTGCCCTGACATGGTCCTGGAAAGCCCACACAGAACTGGTCTTGCGAGGCTCTCCTGGCCTGGCACTTGGCACCGCACATATGACCTCATACAGCCCCCCGACCTCTGGCCTCAGGAACCCAAGAACAAGGACAACCCCACGGCTCCCTCCTTTCCCACCGCCTGAGCCGCGCTGCACACGGCCCACACCCACCACGCCGTGGCGGAGCCCAAGAGCCAGCAAGGTGCTCTGCAGCCTCGTACAGCCCAAACCAGCAGGCCTGCGTGCCGGGTAACGGCCACCCAGCCAGAGAGAGGCCCTCGGGCCCCCAGAACCAGAGGGGCACAGGGCGCCCAGGGCAATTCCCGGCGTATGTGTCCTTGCAGCAGAAGAACACTGGGCCAAAGGAAAGGACCTGCCTAGAGCTGGATGCCTGGGGAGAACCGGCCAACGTCAGCATCCGAGAGAGGCTGGAATAAACAAGGACCCTGCGCAAGACTGTTCAGGCACAGCCTTTGGAAGACCTGGGTTAGGCTGCAGCTCCATTATCCAACAGCTGTGTGACTCTGGGCAAGTTCCCCAGCCTCTCTGAGCCCTGGTTTGTCATACAGAGAACTGTTAACACCCATACCCCACTTGCCTGGAACCTCCACCAGCAGGGCCCAGCTCCAGCACTGGAACAGCCTTGTACACACTGGCCCTGGCTGGAAGTTGAAATGAAGTGGAATCGCGCAGATTATACTGAAAGATGGCTGTTTAAAAGAAAAGGGTGTAAAGTTCCTGGCTCAACAAAGGTCAGTGCCCCCAGCCCCGAAGAGGAGAGTCCAACAACCAACGCTCGCTGGTGAGCCCTTAGGGGAGCAGAATGGGGCCCCGCCCCTCCAGCGGGCGGAGGTAGGAGATTTCCAGCACCCTGGGTTCCCCACTGGTCCTGCCCAGCTGGCCTCCCTCACCCAGGCAGATGGACACAGACTGTAGCAGCCACTTTCCCTCCACGGCGGCCGCCGTGGGGCCTGCCACACTGCTTGGCCCTAGGAGTGCGCACCTGCAGGCTGCTCCCTCCAGCCAGCCACGGCATTGGTGCCTCGGGGTGAACCCGGTGCTCAGTCACCTGAGTGCGACTGCATCTTAAAGGCCAGCTTACCCCTGGTGCTGGAGCGCCCAGGACTGAGGCCGGAGATCCTCGTGGCCGGGGCAATGGCACCACCAGGTGCTGAGAGTCTCCAAATGCGCAGGCGTCAGGCGACTTACTGTTCATGTATCCACAAGAACAAAGGCTGGAGCCGAGGGCACTGTCTCCACGCCGCTGAGACCTTCAGCGCGGCCACGGCAGACTTGGAAGGGCGTCCATTGCGAGGTCACGTGTGTCTGCCTCAGGCGGGTGGGGCGGGAGCCGCTCACTGGACCCCAAGCACCAGGCCCAGGTGGGACTCCTCATCCCATTGAGTCGAAGGAGGCTCTGGCAGGGTGGGAAGGCGGCATCCCAAAATGCCTCCACCCACCGCTGGGCCGGAAGCGCGGGCACACCCACTGCAGGAATCCTGAGGCAGGCTGGGCTCCGAGGAAATCGGGCCAGAGGTTCCCTCCAAACACTACAGCAGCCCAGCTGCCTCCCAGACACCCGCCCCACCACCGCTGGTCTCTTCCGGGGCTTTGCGATGGACGGCAGGCCCGGCCCGCAACCCGCATGCAGCCTGCCTCGACGCTCAGAGGCCCAGAGAGTCACACGGCCCGACGCTGGGACCCTTTTCCAGGGCCCACGCCCCGCTGCCACCCACCCCGGCGCCGCCCCAGGCATCCTGCTGAATGCTAGGTGACATCGTCATGTTAAATGCCCCAGAAACCCAGGCAGGGAACTGAGGCTGGGATGGGCAGCAGCTCACCTGAGCCTCCAGGGCCACCTGCCTCTTCCCGCCAGGCCACCGTGAGGGAAAAACCCACCAGACCAGGCTGTCCCAGGCAAGGATCTCATTTGACGCTTCCAACAGTTTCCTGAGGCCAAGGCCGTGACGCCCACTTTAAAGACAGAGAACTGAGGCCTTGCAGTAGGAACCATTTTTGGTCAGCAGGTGTGCCAGGTGTCTATACCACCCACCTGACGCCCCAGTGCCCGTCACGGTCCTGATGAGGTAGCGGGGCCTGCTAAACCTTCCCCACGCCCCGGCCGCAGGTGCCGCGTGTGCCCGTGGGAGGACACAGACCTGCCCGGGAAGGCCCGGCCCTGCAGGCTGCTTCTCGCAGAAGGGCCGCCAGCAGGCTGACCGGCTCCCCTCCCTCAGCCCGCCTTCCAGATCCTGTTCTGGGCCTGCCCGCGCCGCCATTTCCTCTCCTGGGCCCGGAGGCTCATTTCCACTCCTCCCAGTCTGCAAATGGCCGGCGCCCAGAACCGCATGTCCGCGTGAGGAGACGGCGCCATGCCTGGCCAGGACCCAGAGTACAGGCCTGCCGGGCCCAGGGGCCGCCCCCGGCGTGCTGAGCCTCATACCTGGAAGGCCTGTCCTGCTTTGTCTGGCCCTGAGCTGGGAGAACGACCAGTCAGAGACATCCTTGGGACAGCGGAGAGCCTCTGGCCTCGTCATCCCCAGGGGTGGTCCGAGGTGGACCATCTGGGGAAGCCACCGACCGGCCAGAGGCATCGGCCAGTGGACAAACACGCACACCTGTGCATGTGTGCACGTTACACGCACCCACCTCTACGCACAAGTACCGGGCAAAGGCGCACCATCCACATCCACGCTGCCACGTGTACACATATGGCAACACCATCAGTTAACGCTACAGCAGAATGTGGGCTCTGGAGGAAGGCAGGACTGGGTTCAAATCCAACCCAACCCTGTCGGCTGGCTGAACCTCAGAGAGCCCACTCGGCCTTTCTGAGGCTTACTGCTGCCCTGGTGGGTGGGGTGATGATGACCCCTCCTTGCAGGCAGGTTCTGGGACTCAGGAATAAAGCAAGGAAGTCACAGCTGTTATGGGATGCTCTCTTTCCATGTGTTAACTAAGTCTACACATACCGTCCCCATTTTACAGATGGGGAAACTGAGGCCCAGAGAGCTGAAATGGCTTGCCCTTGATCAACACAGCCGGGAAACAAAGAGGACTCCATCTGAACCCAGGCCTCAGGTTCCGGAGCTGGCGCTCTTCCAAATGTGCAAGGTGCCACTGCTCACAGTGGGCACCTGAGGAACAGGACTGTTAGTACTGTCATTGTCACCATCACCATCATCACACGCCCACCACTGCTCTGAGACTCTGAGGTGTAACGGCTAGGGCGGGGTCACTTTGCCTCATCTTTTAGGGCCTCCCCCCCACCGAGCTGCACCATCATCCTCCTGATACCAAGGCAGGAGCCAAGAGGCTAAAAGACCAAACTGGAAAGGACGAAGTGGCTGAAAGATCAGCGGCGGCGATGGCTCCCAACTGGCCCCGGCAAATTTCATCAACTTTGCACCTTTCCTATTATTCACTAACATCTCTGCCAACAGGTACATTCCTCAAAATAAACAAGCCACAACAAAGCACTTCTATTAACAAATGGAGTTTGCAGGATGCAACACAGGGAAGCGCCCTGCTCCTCCTCCTCCTGACCACCGCGGCAAGACCTGCAGAGCCTGAATCTAGAATTCAGAACCAGAGAGGCAAACACTTAAACGTGAGGGGAAAGAAAGAAGCCTAAACGGATTGCATCATAATATGAGCAAATTAGCAAAATAAACAGTTATCATCATTTGCAAATTATTGTGGCTGTAAAAACTGCTGCTCTACCCTCAAGTATGTTGATACGGACCAATAAACTCTGCACTTTATCTTGGTGAGATAATTTTTTTAAGTTTATAGCTGCTCTACGTAGTTTACCTGCTAATTTTTTTTTTTTCAGTTTGGATTTAAATGTACCTTTAGATCATCCTAAATATTTATCATCTGATTTTTCATAAAGGTCTCAAAATAATTATATCTCAGTCAACACAGAACAACTAGACCTTTAACATCTTTCTTACAGAGACTAAGATGTTGAAATCCAATGTCCCACACCCCACAAGTTAGAATTTAAATCCAGTGTTACATTGTTTATGCTGCAAAACAAGATAAAAATTGGTGATTAATTAAAACGTTTAAGATCCTTCAACACAGGGCATTCGGAATCCTAAAAGATGAGAACCAAAAATTAAATTAAAGTTTAATGAAGGTGGTGGCTGTTCCTCTGCGGAATTTTCCAGGGGATTAGGAGATCATTGAATAAGTCTGTTTCTATACACAAATTCGACTTGTTTATTTTGACCTCAGTTCTTCGAAATTGTCGACTCCACAATTGAAATATGCTGTGTGTTCCAACAAGTACCCAGCAGCCGTAACGACAGACCAGCCCATCTGTGCTGCGAGAATGTATAATTTCAGTCTATAGTGGAATTTATATAGAAACGATGATGTGAAAAGTGCTTTGCGTGGTACTTTCTTCAAAAAAAAAAAAGAAAAGAAAGAAAAAGAAAAGAAAGAAAGAAAAAAGAGAAGAAGAAAAGAAAAATAAAATACTGCCGAGAAGCACCAGGTGCCATGGAGAATGCTAAGATTTTGCCTGATTTTTTAAAAAACAGAATCTATGGTATTTTACCGATTTTGAGGGGGCTAAGTGCGCCCACATTAAAACACTAAGATGATAGTTGGTCGCATACAACTGTCCCAGGTATCTAAGGTGTACACAGGAAAATGTGCTAACCACATACATTAGAAACATCAGACAAATTTAATTGCAGTGGACATACTGATTTAGAATGAAAATGCCCATTTATGTAAATTAACTGATTTTTCTGTTACTTGCCCCTGCTTTGTCCAAAAAGGTGATGAATTAATGATAAGGAAATTATACCATCTATCATTCCAGGATTTAGGATTAAGGGTCTATTCACCTACATTAATTATACTAAAAAAAATACAAAAGATTAGTGGGCAGCTGTTAAAGCATAAATTCTTTAAAAATGCTTAACACCCACCTTCCTCCCTGAGCATCTCTCTATCCTCTTAACTCTTTTGCCTTTAAAATTTATTACACTCTGGTTTTTTTTTTTCCTATTACTGTTATTTTGCCACCAGTGTTTTATTTGATGCTTGCTAAATATTTGGGTGGAATGAATCCTCCAGCTTGCAGCAGCAGAATGTGGCTGTCAGAATCATGAAAATGTTTTAATTATCTCTGCTGTATATGCCTGTTTCTGCAGCCCCAAATCCTCCAGTATCGACTGCTGGCTCGTCTAAGAACAAAAGCAGCCGCTGATATTCCTCGTGTGAGCTGAGCTCCGTTTTCATATTTGGTGGTTGTCTGCTCTGGCCGGCTGCTCAGACCGAGGCCCACACACCCAGGGCCCGCAGGCCTCTGAACTAGGGAAGCAAAGATGAATTCACACGGGAATTTTCCTCTCGGTGCAGTGTAGAACTTTCGGGGTCCTATTTTCCATTTTCCATAAATCAAGACCCTGGCTACCCTCAAACGTGGAGAGCTGGAGCCAGGCCTCGCCTGAGGACGCTTTTGTCGGCCTGCCAGAGCGTGGAGGTGGGCAGGGCGCTCCACGCTGCAAAGCCCCCTCTGAATAAAAAGGTTCAGCAATTTTGAAGGGCCAGGGACCAACTCGGAAACTCGGGCAGCCAGCGAGCCCCACTCACGGGCAGTGGTGGGGTGGCGGGGGACACAGAGGTCTCTGAGGGACTCCCAGCCCCGACAGCCACATTTCAGGCCCAAGACGGCCCGGCCCTGTCAGCCAACAGCTCTGCAGGTGGGAAACCAGGGCGAGATCGGGGCACAGGCCGGCAGGCCCTGGGACCACTGCGTCCTCCCCGAAGGTCTGTCTCGTGGATGGAGCCCACGTGCACCCCGCACGCAGGCGGCGGGCAGAGCGGTTACAAGGCAGGCACGGCGCTGTTACGTGGAACCCCCAAGCTTAAATAAGTGCTCAAAAAACAAAGCTCAAAACAACCTTAAAGATTTTCCCCATGCTGAGCTGGGAGCCAAAAAGAGCTTGCTCTCTTCCTTTCCTCCCCCCCAAAATGAAATAAAACGAAAGGGAGAAAGAACTAGATCCCCAAACTGTGGAAATGGTAGCGTTAAAGATGCCGGGCAAAATAAAAGGGCCTCTGTTTCGAGACGCAGAGTCCTCCCCCCCGAGTGCCGGCCTGGTCCTGCCTGCCGATGAGTTTGCTGGGAGGAGCCGTGGACGGTTCTGGTGGTTTTCCCTTTGCCACTCCTGGTGCCGCCAAGAATTAAAATAATAATAATAATAATAATAATGAGACCCCCACAACAAACTGACATAACTAGGCAAGAAAGAGTAGGCCATGGCTATTAATACCTCCCGAAACATTTGTTCAAATGATAATTGAACACGCAGCTACTATGAAATAATAAACATTCATTTTGATTGTGATTTCTAAAGCCTGTAGCTCCGGATCCTAAAAGTAAATGGGCTTGGCTTTTGCATTTCCCTGCAGTTTTTGGCAGGGCTTATTTCACTGAGGATCGGGGGGGAGGTGTCTGAAATAGAATTTCGAGTTTGGATAACCAATTAGAGGGAGGAGGCGAAACAGGCGTGGGGCACAAGATGGCAGCACCCCGCTCGTGTTCAGCAGAGAAGCAAAGAAGGTGACTTACCCGGGTGCCGGAGGACGGAGGCGCTTTCTCAGAAGCCAGGAAGTGAAAACGATGTTCCCGACCCGGCCAGCCGCACTGGCAAGGGGAGGAAGGCAGGTCCTGCCGGCCAGCAGGCTGCCCCAGTGCCAGTCCCTGTCCGACGGGCCCTCGGGCCCCTGGTCCCTGGCCACCAGTCCGTCGGTCCCTCCGTCCTGGCTGGGCCTCAGCCACCCCGGCACCAGGGGGCAGGGCTGCCAGGAGCCAAGTGGCGCTGGGGGAAGGCCCTGCTGCCAGCCCAGGAGGACGAAGAAAATGCTACTTTTGTCTCCTGCTCTCATCTGGCACTGGCTGCCCGGGGAGGGGGGGCCAGAGGCGGCCGCTGCGGCTCGGCCCCGCCCACCGGGAATTTTTGAAAGATGCTCATGGGTGCCGGGAGGATGGCAGACGTGGCAGAGGCGGGTGGGCCGGGCCCCCAAACCCACCACCAAAAAAGGAGGGGGCTGGCCGAGCGGGAGGGGGAGGAGGAAGCCCAGCGTCTGGCCACTCAGCGGCCGGCGGGGAGGACGCTGGGAGCAGGCGGCCTGAGCCTGGCCAAGGCGCCAGCAGGCCCTGTGGACGGGCGGCGAGGCCCGGGCGCCATGTTGCGGGCGCCTGCCTGGCCAGGCTGCTCTGAGGGGCCTGGAGTCCAGGCGGCCTGGCTCGCTCCTGGGATAGAGGCCACATTGTTCCACGCTGCATCAGCGGAGGAGCAGGCTGTGGCCAGTAGCCTGGTGGTTCCCCCAGGGGGTGAGGCCAGCACCCCCACCCAGCAGCTGCCTGGGCCCCAGGCCCTTGGAGCGCACCCCACTCTAAGCCTGTTGGGGCTGGTGCCATCGTGGCCTGGAGTCTAGGCTGCAGGGTTCAACCTGCCCCTGTGTCTGACCAGCCACCTCCCTCTTGGGCAATCCACGAGACCTCTCCCAGCCTCAGTTTCCCCATTCATATAAAGAACCAGGATAATGGTTCCCACCACTCAGGCCTGCTGAGACGAGAGAACAAAAGATATGCACAGCGTGGTGAGCATCCAGCGGGCGCTCGATGCTGAGAGAGGCCAAAGGGGACTGGGCAGCCGTGGTGGACAAGGAGGAGAGGGCGCCCACGCTAGGGTCCAGGCACATCACCCCTCCCCCTCAGACCCTTACAAATCCTTCTGTTTCACCAAGGCCAGTCCTCACCACCACCGCAGGGAAACATCCCAGTGTGCCCTCCGACCTGGGCCAGTGGGCTTGGGGTTTCCACGAGGATGCTCTCATTTGGAGGTTTACCGGACTCCACTGCCGACCTGCAGGCACCCAGGCTGGGTCTGCCAGGCCACGCTGTTTGCCCAAGTCCCCCCCACCCTTCATGTGACCAGCAGCTGAAGCAGATGACCACTGGGGTGTCCTCGTGCGGGTGAGCGACATGGCTGGAAGTATGGGGAGGGTCCCCAGGAAGACGTGCCGCCTCCCCCACAGAGGTCTGGGGGCAGACAGGGCCAGTGCTGGAGGGGACGGTATGGGATGACCATCACCTGGGCCGTCCACAGCGACTTGAGGTGAAGTGCAGGCTGGGTGGACTGCTACAAGCCGCTTTAGCCTCTTGGGAGGGGAGCTCCCTCGGCTGCCTGGACTATGTTTTATTTTAATACTGCTTCACGCCTGCTCAGAGACCACCACGCCGAAAGCCAAAAACAAGAGGGGGAGGAAGAGCTAGCGAGCGAGAAGGAGCCGCCCAGGAGGAGTCCTCTGGTCCTGGGCTCTGGTCTCATGCACGCGGCCACGTGACCAGCTCGCCAGCTGATGCCAGAGACAAAGCAGGTAGGATTCCGATGCCATGCGCCCGACCAGGAACGCCGGGAATTCCATTCCAGCAACGGTTTGGCATGGCTGCCAAGAGCTCGGCCCAGGGAGGAGACGGTCCCCCCATGCTCCGCGGCATGGGGCCTGCCCTACCAGCCGGCGACATGGGGGAAGCCACTGAACTCCAGGTGGCCATTTTGGGGACTGCCCTGCCATGGCAGAGGAGGCAGAGCTTGGGTTCTGGCCGTAGGACGAGGTCCCCCCACCCCCACCCCGGGACTGCCACAACCAGGAGCAGCCACTGCTATGTCCAGCCGGCTGCCTAGGAGATAACGGCCTCCACCCCAAGGTGGCCGAAACAGGCTTGCAGGTCACTCTGGGGCTCAGAGCACAAGCACATCGGCCCGAGTCAGGCCTTTCTCGGAGGGAGCTGCACGCGGTAAGGTCCGGCAATCTTCCGCACCGCACCCGGACCAGGCTCCCCGCCAACAAGAGGGGACACCCACCTAACCTGACATGCTGGGGACACCTGTGTGTCCCTCCAGGCCAGAACCCACAGGGGGGGTGGTCTGGGTGATGTGCAACCTCCACCTGATCCAAGGCAGCGTCTCTTACTGTTCAAATATACAGGAAACTGGAGCCCCGGCATCATCATTTTATTATAATTTAAAATGTAATTATAAAAGGCTAATTTGAATGTAAATATCTCTCTGAAACACATGAAAGGGGATTCTAAATTTAAGAGCCTAAATCAGCAGGTAAATATTTCGGCTAAATGCTCTCCTGCCATCTGAAATCCCAGAATTAGGAAGGGCATTCCAGAGAAAACCCAGTCCGGTATTAGAACGCCGAAGGCATCGGGGATGACATTCTTTTTTTAATTGAGAGAAAATTCTATCACTTCTTAAAAAAAAAAAAACTGGCCTTTTTACTTTACACGTGCCAGGCACACAGCTAACAACCAGAGCTGCCAGTCCCGGGCCCGTCTCCCGACACGAACTGTCGGCTCGCTGGCTCCATCTCTGCTCAGAAGCCCCCGGCGGAATGGCGAACCGTGGTCGCCGCCGGCCTCGGCGCAGCCACCCACACGGGAGGAGAGACCCCTTCCCGCCGGGAACGTGATGCCAGGCAGTGCTGCGTTTCACTTTCAACCCCCTCCACATACACAAGTGAACAGAAACCTGGTTTTAGGGTTTCCCTGTCCCATGTCACAAGGTTTCATTATTTTCCATGATTCTAATTTTACCCATTCTACCCAGGGCCTCAGAGGCTGACCTGGACACCCCCAAAAGAGAGCTCTCCTCATCACGGTTTTTCCAGCCAGTTCATGTAGAAGGAAAAACGAGCCAGGCTAAGAGGCTGCAACATTCAAAAGAATAAAAATGTGACGGCAGTTTTAAAAAATAAAACCTCATTTTTGAAGCCAAATATTATCATTTGCCAACAAAGTCTTTTGGGTGACGACAGGGAATTGTGACAGGCAGGGACCCTCATCCCCCCTCCTCCAGGGTCTCGCGGGGCGTCCAGGCTGAGACCCCTGAGGTGGCAGGCGTCCCCCGGCGTCCCCAGTGCTCTGGGCACAAGCCCAGCACGATCCGCTCCCCGAGTCTCCCGTGAGCCGGCGCTTCCCGGGAACGGCTCCCCGACACTGCAGCCGCCGCGGGGGCAGCTCCACACCACGAGCACGCCAGAGACGGGGCCAGGCAGGAGGGCGTGTGTGCAGGCCTCAGGGTGAAATTCGGTTCATTCTATTAATTCAGAAAACACGCATCGAGCCCTAACTCTGGGCCGTGTTCATCACGAGTTAAAAAAAAACCTCTCCGGCAGGGACGGGTGCTTGGGGCCTGTGTGTGACTTCCCCCGTCGGGCGAGTCTTGCCCATAACCTACAGGCCACTCCCAAGTTCATCTGAGAACGGGATTTAGGGAAGAGTAAACGGCCCCGGAGAACCACGAATACTGGTCACCCTCTCGATGGTGGCCAAATCACCCTCTCGGTGGCCTCCCCACAAGCCTCTGGGGACAGACCCGTCCTCCCCCAGTTGCTACTGCTCTCACTTCCATTTCGTGACCTGGATAACAAAGGCCAACCAGGCCTGGCCCGAGGGAGGCCCCACCCTGCCCACAACGCGAAACCTGGCTACCTTTCCAGCACTTGCAAACCTGCCCCGACAGCCTTTGAAAAGAAACCACAGAAGGGAAAAAGAGCAAATAAATAAACTTGTGAAAGTTTAAATTCCACTCAACAAAGAAAGCCAGACAGTGCCACTAAAATTTCCAAAGAACTATGAGTCAGGAGACGTTCTTTTCCCTCTCCTAAAAATCTCTGTCCCCGACTGCATGTTCCGGGCCTGCGACACCCGGACGCTCCAAGCTCCATGGACTGTCCCAACCAACGCAACACTGGTCAGCCCCGAAAATAAATATTTCATATAGAAGATCCATTGTCTCTGCTTGGAGACAATTGTTGCTTTCTCACCCTCCTTGCCTCTATAACATCAGAAACACAACTGATGCCATTTCGGGTCCGTTCTTTTTCCGAAAAGATGTTTTGAGAAAGGGCAATCTTGTTGGGTCATCCTGAACGAGCGTCTGGGGGATAAAACTCTAGACAGCAAGCGTTTTGGTAAATATGCTTTTGTACCAGGCCAAAGAACAATTGGCTGGTCAGACAGGCAAAACCTTCCTACCAAATCTCTACCTGCATGTCCAGCAGGGACGCTGGCGGCTGGCGTGGCCGTTCTGGAGAAGCATCAGCATCTCCTGCGCTTGTCTCTTCCCACCCCTGAAGAGGGGGAGCAAAGGTGAGACCCCGGGGCCAGCACCCAGGTGTGCTTCCCATCCTGCCCCTGGGAAGGGGCACCTTCTCCATCAGCGCTTCCCACATCCCTGAGGGGACCCTGGTCTCATCTTGTGCACCCAAGGTGAAGTGCAAGACCCTCTGGGCAGTCACATTCACAAGGGAAGCACTGGCTCTGCAGAGCCCTATCAGTCCACCTTGTCAATACCACCAAGGTCCACTTTTGCTACCACCTGTGGGGCAGGAAAAGTAAACTTCTTGCTGCCTTTTCTGGTGAAACCAAAACTGGATTCTCTGTTTCTTAAAATATAACATAATACATAAAATGACAATAAGTAATACAATAATAATTGTACATAATCATAGTAAGTAACATAATAATAATTAGCAACAAAAATAGCAATTGTCATTTATAACAACAATGATGTAGCCATTTATGGCTTCCCAATGACCACGTGCAAGGAACTGTGCTTCATGGAAATAATGTCGCCTGTATCTTCTGAGCTGGGTATTATTCTTCCTGCTTTAGAGCTCACAGTACAGGCTCAGAGAGGTGATGTGACTTGCCCAGGGTTGCAAAGTGAGCCAGGGGCAGGGAAAGACTGAAGCCCTGACATAAGCTAGGATCCTCTAGCTTACTGAGATTTCTTTAGTATTTTCCCTTTCTTCCCAAATATGCAAATAACCTTCAAAACCCAGCAACAACACATAAATGAAGCATGGTGGTTTTAAGATGTTTCTTGCCTGGCCTGGAAGGGCCCCCTCCCTTGCTAAACGTTGTCCCTCAGTAGACGCATGTATCTGCCTTGAAGAGGTTCACCTGGACACAAGAGAGCACCCGCCCAGGCAGGGTGCCCATCTGGGTGGGCAAACCCTTCCCACCCTTCCCTGGGCCACAAAATCTGCCTTCCCATCAGGCCTCATCCACACCGGGGTGGGACAGGCCCCAGAGCCCTTCAGGGGATGGGAGCGAGTGAGACAGGTTTACACAGAGTCTGCTCCGGCCAGGTGCAAACCACACATGAAAAGTAACCCTGCTGCAAAGCACCACACTGTTCCTGCTGAGCAAAGCAAACTGCTGGCCTGCACCTGTTCAAGCGGCATGCACGAGACCTGGCCACAGGGGAGGGGCCTGTCCCACCGCCACACACTGCCCCAAGCTGAGCCCAGCCAGCCCCCACCAGCACCTGCAGACCCCTTACCCGGGAGGGTCTGGGACACGGCGAGGCCCTAGCACAAGCCGAGGGCCATCCTGAGGTTGGCCCTGGTCTAAAACAAAAACAGAAAAACCAGAGCCCGTCCTCCCACCAGCCCACACCACCGTCCACGTGACCCCGGCCCTCCGCTTACCACATTCTTTATATTAAATCCAGAAGTGGGAAGAAACTGACAAGCGCCAGTTTCATTTTCAAAGCCTCTTCTTTTGTGTGTGTGCCCTCAAAAATAAATTTTGCTGGGATGGGCTATTCCAACACGCTAAGAACCCCCCTGTGGGAGCCTGAGTCTCCATCTGAACCGAGCTGGCTCTAAGGAACGTGGACAAAGGCAGGACACAGGGCCTTGCCGGGGCCAGGCAGGGCCTCCGTCCTCAGGGCTCCACCGTTTGCTATACAATCTCAACCCCGTCCCGTTTCATGGACCAGAAGCACATGTGGCAGGAGATGGGACTGTGGAGCTTGGTGAACAGCAGCCCCGCTAAGTGGCCCTGAGGACTGCTGCTTCCGACGCTCAGGCCTTCCTCTGCCGGCCCGGATCTGGCCTGTTGGCCTGTCGGGAAGGAGACACGGGTTCTGTTTTAATCCTGGGGCATGGCCGACGGCCTCAGCTGAATATTGCAGAGCTCCTGCTCATCAAGTGCTATGCTGCCAGCGTCCTGTGGACTAGGCGGACCGTCCCCGGCATTTTGCAGGTGAGGCCCCAACGGAACTTGAGCTTCACTACCCTCGTCACCGCCGATGCCACGCCGAGCGGCAGCTCCCGGCTGCAGCAGCATGCCTTCTGTAGCTGCGCCCCTGACTCTGAAAATGCCCCCAGCGTCCCACCCCAGGTTTCATGTTCACTAACTGCCTCTGATAAAGTCGTAAATAAAAACTCACATCAGGGCCAGGGGAGAACGGGGGAAAGCCGCCTAGCAAAAAGATGGCCAGGGGTAGCTCTCTGGGAACTGAAGCAAACTTTCAGCCTCTGGCCATGGCTGGCCAGACCCCACTGAGACGATCTCCCCGTTGCTTGAGGTTCTCCCCGCAGATGGGGGGACCTGAGAGCCAGGGAAGACCAGGCACGAGGCAAGTCTGGACTACTCAGGCCTCGGTCCGCGTTCCCGGAAAGAGCCTCCTAGGGTCAGCTCACAACTCCAGGGTGTTATAGAAACAAGCCCCGTCACCCCATTATTTTGTGGCAAAGCACCCAGCAAGGTTATCCAAACCACATCAGTAAGCGGGGGAAGAGCAGAGGGGAAATGGCACCTGTAGCACAGTCAATTAAAAAGCAGGCTGCGTCCCCTGCAGCTATGGGTTTCATTTTAACCCAGGATAGGTACATGTACATACAACACACATTAAAAAAAAAAAAATCCCAAATGGCTAGAATCAAAAACTAAAATAAAATGAAGCTATTGCTAGCCTGCCTTGGCTTTAGAAATCCAACTTCGGAGAAATTAATTTCAGTGTTACATTAAAACCTTGTAATTACGGCCAACAAGCATTCCTTCACCCCCTTCTCACTCCCCACAAACTCCCCAGGGCCACTGGCTGAGCCTGTGTGTGAGCCACCTATAAAGAGGCATTTATTATGAAAAGTTATGAGTTGTTTTTCATTTTATGCCACTATAAACAGCAGCTTCCACACAAGGGCCTTTCACTCGACTGGTCCAAATACCACCAACGCCGAACCAAGGTCCCCCCGGACTAAATCAGCTCTCCCCAAGTGTCTGACCAGCAGAAAAAAAATAATAAGTAGAGTGGGTTTAGGAAGTAAATGAAAATATTCAATTTTCCAAGAAACTGCTCTAGTTTCCAGATAACCTCCCCAAACAGATCTAACCGAAAAACAGATGTTTTCTCTTTCCTTTCCATTGTGTTTAAGATGCCGGCTAATGCTTATTTTATGTGTTCAACAAAATTCTCCCCGGTAAATAGCCTGCACGTCTGAGAGTGCAAGCTGCATTTCGCAAATTCCAAGACGCAGATGAATGAAGACCGTGGAGTTCTCGCAAGCCGGTGCGGCTCTCGGGTTCACGAGCAGCGTGTGTTCCTTCTCCTGTGGAAGGCCTGCCCTAAAGGGGAGCCCCTCTTGGAAGTCCCTTCATTAATATTTAAATACTAAGTAGTGAAAGTAAGAAATGCACTCACCGTCCTCAGGAGTCGCCTTGAACTCGATCGTGACCTGGGGCACACAGGTCGACAGCCCTGCCCTTGACGGAGGACCGCGCCTGACCGCAGCCAGCGGGGCGCTAACGCGGTTGCACAGGCCCGCGGCCACGGGTCTGAGTCCTGGGTTCCAAACGCTTCCCTCCTTCCCACGACGAAGCGGTGGAGAGCAGAGCGGTACCAGCTCCCGCAACTCTTGGCAAGGTGGGACGGCTCCGGGCGGACACCGGCGAAGCGCACGAACCAGGGCCCACTTCCTCGGCCCCGAGCCGCGCTGCGGCTTTCCTTCAGGCTCCGGCTTCACCGTATTGAACCACCGGCCTGCGCTGAAGAGTGGCCCGCCGGACCCGGGCACTGCGTCCGCGACCAGCGCGGTAAGGGACCTTTGTCCCAGACGAAAACGAAAGCGCGCTGGCCCGGAGGCGCCTACGCCCTGCTGCGGAGGGCCGGCCGGCGCGCCTCGCGACTTTCTCCAAGTTCACTTGCATTCCAGGGCCGCCGGGCGGGCGGGCGACGCGGGCCCGAACTTGCAGAGCCCGGCCGTCGGGCGGGCGGCGGGCTGCGGACGGGCTTGGGGACAGCCCGGCGGCGCGGGCCCGGAGCACAATGGGCGCCGCCGGGCGGGCAGGCGCGGGGACAGCGTGGGCCCGGCCGCCGCTCGTCTGGCGCTGCCCGGGCGCCGAATGCGGCGGCGGCTTGGCACAGACGCGCCGCGCGCCCGGTGCATGCTAATGGCCGGCGGCCGCGCCATGAATTATTCAGCAGCGGCGCAGAGAGGGCGAGCACGGCGCGGAGGGCGACCCGGGCCGCGCGTCCCCCGCCACTGCGAAGCCGCCGCGGCGACTTCCCAAACTTTCCCGGGTCGGCACCGAGGATGCGGCCCCCGCGGCGCCGCCGTCCCCGCCCGAGCGCGCCGGCCGCGCTTCCCCCGTTGCCGCCTATTTTATGTCTTTTGTCTCGGAGTTGGCACCTGTCCCAGAGAGCGCGTTTCCCTGCCCACCCCTTCGCCGCCGGATCGGAGCGGGGGAGGGGGCACGGGGGACCCAGGGAGGAGGGGACGGGAGAAGCGAGGAGCCCGCGGGCCCGCAGCCCGGAGAGACCGCCCGAGGGCGGCGGCCGTGCCCGCACACCCGGGCACCCCTGTTCTGCGGGGAGGTCAGGGCTGCGGCCGCGCCCGGAATACCAACCCGCCCACGGCCCCCGCCGTGCCCGCTGCGGGTGAGGACCGGGCGCCGCCCCTCCTGGGCACCCCCAACCCGGGACGGCGCGCGCGGGCGGGGCGGGCGGCGCGAGCAGCGGATTCGCCGCCCGGGCCCCGCGCCTCACCCCGCAGCCCCGCGTGCGCGTCCCCGCGGGCACGCCGCCCCGGGCGCTCCCCACCAGCGCGCCCCCGCCCCGCGGCCCCGCCCGCCCGCCCTCGCCGGGCAGGGGCACCGTGCCGCGGGGACCCATCGGCCTTCCGCTTCGCGCCTCGGGGCCGAGCGACTGTGGGAAGCGGCCGGGCGCGAGCCCCCGGCCCGTTCCCGCCGCCTTGGTACCGAGGCGGCTGCTGGAGCGCGCTCGGCGGCTGCGCTCCGAGGCTCCGGCTGCCATGATTGCGGGCAGCGGGGCGCGCGCACGCTCTGGCCCGGCTCGGCGACCCCCGGCGGACCGACGGTCCCTGGCCTGCCCGCAGCCTCTCGCCCGCAGCCCGGGGCGCGCCACGGACAGCGGCCAGGGTTGTCGGGCTTGCCCCCGCGGGTGCCAGTGTGCGCCGCGGAGCTCTAGACGAGGCCCCGGGACAGCGCTCGGGCCGACGGCGGCAGCGGGCTTCTCCCAGGGCGGAGCGCTCGCAAGGGCGACCCCGCGGGGCTTCCTGGACACCCGCGGCCCAGCGGAGCGAGGGGCGCGATGCCCCGTGGGGTGGGGGGGCAGGGCCGGGCACACAGGGTCTGTCGAGTTGGGTGGGGGCCGCGCAGTGTCCGGAGATGTAAGGGGGTGCGCGAGTGTCTGGCGGCGTTGGGGGGGCGCTCACGGTGCCCGCGGAGGCGTGGGATGGGCTGGGGCACGGTGCCCAGAGCCGCTGCCCAGCTCCGAGCTCGCTCTCTTCCTTCCCCGTGGAAACAACTTCCTGCTTCCCCGACTCAGGACGCGGGAGCTGCGGGGAGAAGTTCAAGGCCGCAGCTTTGCTCTCTCAGAGCCCGATGGCGACGCTGCTGGCCCTGAGCCACACGGTTCCTTCCTGGGCCTCTCCCGGGGGTCAGGACCGGCCGGGCTCCAGGGTCCGGACATTGGTTAGAATGCCAAGGAGGCCGCAGTGCCTTTTCCCGCTTTCTCCGCAGGGGCGCCTGAGTGATTTCCAAACCGCAGAGGGGCCAGCCTGGGCCTCCAACTCTCAGGGACGCACGCGGACACAGGGGCACTATTCTCAGACCCCCTCCCCCTGCCTGAGCATGCCCTGGCTCAAAGCCACATAGACCTGACTGTCCCCAGAAGCCTGCAACAGCCTGTTGACGGCCAGGGCCCGAGAGAAACAAGGCCTCCTGGGTCCCATCCCAATGTCTCTCTGTGCCTGTCTCTCCCCACCTCCCCTACCCCCACTGCCGGCCTTGGCATTCTAACCAGTGTCCCTTGACGTCACATCTCGCCATTTCTGCCAACCAATTGAAACTTGCCCGTTGTCATAAAAATATATATACTTTTTATGCCATTGGTAAATTCAAAAGTTCCTCGTGTGCCCTGCTTCCCAGGAAACTTCACTTCGCATTGGATTGGACTGCGCAGGAAAGGGAAACTGGCCACACTGGGCAAGGCTGCCCAGGCCTCGGCTGCCCAAGGCTGCCTTCCAAGGCTCCCTAGACCCCACTTTGAATTGTGCTGGACACCCCTACACACACATCACTGCCACCACCCATGACATACACAATTTGGGGGAAGGGAGGGAAAAACCCAGGATATGTTAAGAAACCTTCCCAAATTTGGGAGGGGGGCGGGAATTGGAATCTTTCTATAGCCTTTCCAACAATAGCTTTTTTTTTTCCTATTAGAAAACTCAGTTTTAGAAAATGGAGTAGGAATGTTTTCCAGTTAATCTTTTCATTGGAATCCTGACCAACTTTCACTTTCCACAGCTGCCTGCAACTGTGACCTTGCAATTAGGTGGGTTTCATTCTTTTCCTGAGTCTGGCCACTGCCCCCGGCCCCCCAGCTTCAAGGGCCGTTGGCGTAAGGCTGGAAGCCCAGGAACTCTGTTCTCCTTCCTCTGACGAGGGCATGGCTCTCTCGGCAGCCCGAGGCTCAGGAATGCCGTGCCCACTTCCTAGCAATATAGCTGGGGAAAACAATCTTGTCTAGTATGGTCCTTTATAATTTTCTTCACTATTAAAATTTTCAGCCCAAACTAGAAGTTCAGGGTAAGAGAACACATTCCTGCAAGATGAGTATGTGGCAGGCAGTCCCCAAAAGTTCCACAGATCCGTCTGTCTACCCGTCCTACTCCGGCCACAGCAAGGAAGAACTCAGCCACTAACTGCCATTATAAAGCCCCCTCTATCCCATCTTGACTGTATGGTTCAATTACTTTAAAAAACATATTAAAGATATTTTGTGGTTTAGCAAGTTTAGCAACTCCAAAGGAACAAAACTGCTTTAGAGACTGGGCTGAATGTAGAGGTTTAAGCATCATAAGCACCAGGCCCTTTTAATACCGAATTTTGTTTTTCCAAAATAAATGAACTAGCTCAGCAAGAACCAAATGGAGATTCCGAACATAAATATGTGGTTACTATCCTCACATAAAACCGTTCCCAAGTGCACACTCCAGAAATGCTACGTACCTTTAAGATACATTCAAGAAAAGAAAAAAACAGACCGCATCCAACAACCACACTATAATCTATTTATAATCACTTTCCTAAATACTATAAATATTATAACTAATTTGATATATGTTTTGTGATTAAATGGGTGGATTAAAACACTGAATTAAAAAAGCCACAATGAAAAAGAGATTATCTTCTATTATGCCATTACTACTTTTGTTCCATTGGCACAAATACAAATTTGACAACTGTATCATTACTAAACGCAGCGACTAAATGCCAGGATATTAGCTTTGTAATTTTCACCTGAAATCATTGTATAATCATACCAGCTTGCTAACCTCCTTCTTTTTATTAGCTGATTTTTTTTTCTGGCTCTCACACAGTGATAAGTTAATTTAATGCTTTTTCCCCCCCTTCCAATTTTTATTTGGTAAAACAAGAAATCGGGTAAGTCAGAACAATGTTCAAGAGCACAGACTCTTTTTCAAAAATCCCCCCTGTACTTGGCAAGGGTTGACATATAATTTGGGTGCAAATTCAGAAATCAAATTCTGCTTTATTCAGGGAAAACAATAGCGCTCAGATAATTCCATGGGGTATTATTCAGGTTGGATTTTTTTGTTTTTGTTTTTGCCTATTTGCTATCATTTTATGTTACACAAAGTAAATAATATATTTTTAAAAGGTGTGTTCAAATTATCAACAAGGAAACCTAGAAAATTTATATTGTTGATGAGCATTGTGATGAACAAGTTTCCTGGAAGAAAAACTTGCTTTTTGCCCGTGGGCCACAACCATGCCTGAGGTCAGATGTTTGAAAGTAAATCCTAGGAAGGCTGTTGCTGGGCTGGGATGTTCACAGTGTCAGCCTTATACAGTTGTTTTCTCCTGATTTCTCCCCAGATCTGCCTAATGGAAGTGCAGCCGGCAACTTCCTGTTGCGTTGCTTTCTCCGCCAGCGTCTGGCCCACGGTCCAGTCTCGGAGGGCTGTGTGGAGCTTCAGTTTAGTTTCCCTTTCCTCCACATATCGACCTTTGATAGTTTAAAATTTTCAATATCCAAAGCCTTACGAGGACTTAGTAAGCAGATGCATTTAATCTAATTAAGGCAAGTAGGACCACTGTAAGTGAAAAACTGCATTTTCACTTGGGTGTTGAACATTCAGCTTGCACATCCAAGAATAATGATGTGTTTAAGCAGACCAATAAACTCGAGATTGCAAGTTTGCGGCGGCTCCTGGGTAAGATGCCACTTCGATCGTCCCAGACAATGTGCCTTTTGAGGAGCTGCTTAGCAGCTTTGGGGACTCTGTATAAAGGCAAACCAGGCTTATGATTTTTTTTTTCTTTTGCCTCTGTCTCAAAGTAGTTTGCAAGTTTGAGACTCCATTTTGATACGCCTATTTTGTAACAACTTGTACTACTTTATGGTGGGTTCATTTCCACTCCCAATTATTTATGCACAAAGCCTATTAGCTTTTATATGTTACCTTGTATATTACCTATATATGTTACCTTGGGTAAACATGTATATATATCTTTATACTTTTCACAGAAATGAAACAACAAAAGATAATTCAGAGTCCATAGGGTCTGGGGCTGGGTAAGGAAATGTGAGCAAGCAGCCACAGAGGGGGTTCTTTCCTTCCAGATACAATGAAGCTAAAATGTGTTGCTTTTTTTCACTCAGTTTTATGTCAAACTTAGTATTGGTTTACTAGCAACAATATAACGAAACTCTGGCTGTAGGACAAGTATGTTTGAGGACAAAAGTAAATGCTGGACATTGCATTAGTGCACCACCCTCAAACAAAAACTGAAACAAAAACCCAGCACGCAGACACCATTTTTATGTTTTTCCTTTTTCAAAAAACAGAAAAAATTTGAAAGTGTGCTTGCAGCTGATGGTGATGAAAAGCGTGCCCCGTGCTCTCTTGTGGCTGATGCTGCCAGCTATACGTGCATGCGGCCACATCTGGGTAGAAACCTTCCGTGAGCATCTGCTTATCACCTTTTACGCCTTGGAAGTCCACACTTTCACTTTTCAGGATGTGTCACCTGCATATGTATCTCCAAAGAAGTCTAACAAAGTCTAAAAGCATTCTTAAGGGGTTATTATTTTTCAATTAAAAGGGGAGCATAAAACAACTAGAAGTCTATGATAAATGTATGTTCAATAATATTAATATATGAACATGAATATATGGTATTTAATGTATAATACTGGTATGAAAAATGTGCCCTTATAGGTGAGGAATTAAAATTAAAATTTTCCAATTCAAAGTAACAAATCAGAAAATATGAATTAAGGATGATAGGCCAATATCTCTGATTATATGTGCACACATCAAATGCCAAAGCTAGATTCTTGGCTTTAAGTGAGGAATGAAAAAGGTGCAGTACAAACTAAATTTTTGAAAAATAAAAATTACCCTTCAAAGATAAGTGGGCACTGAATTGATTTTAGTTACTCAATTCTATAATTTTTTAAATGAAATCTTATAATTTTTATTTTTTAAAAATTTAGTTTGTACTGTCCCTTTTTCATAGAATTTTATCATACAGGTCTTCAGTAGGTGGGGTAAATTATAAGCCCTTTAGAATAAAGAAAAAACAAGAGAGGCCAAAAAAACTGATTTGGACCTCAAACTGTTCATTGCTAAATTGCCAAGAGACGGCGGTAACTTTTTATTAAAATCAAGACTTCACAGCTTACTTCTTTAAAATGATTGCAACAAAATGAAGCTGCCAGCACAAAGAATTCACGCTGAATGTGGGACTGGGGGCGGGGGCGGGCTGTTGTTAGTTACAGGTGGTTTGAAATTTGACCACACTGGTCTTATTTATTGAAATACTTCCATTTTATTTTTTTAAATCAAATATGATTTCACACAACACAGGTGAGTAATTTACATATAAAGACAGTTTCATTTTCCTGACTATGTCTAAGTATCTTAGTTTTTAGATCTGATTAACTTCAAGGTTAAGGTCAGATTTTTCATATGTGCCCTTTCTACAAAAAGTGAAGAAATGTTTGAACTAAATTTATTACTGCAAGACACTATTTAATTGCTGCAAAAGAAAAATACTAAAGAAGAAAACCAATGCTTTTGCTATTTTATGGAGCAAACTTTGGTGTAATTCCTAATTTTAAAAGAACATGAAGTTCATTTATTTTAACCACAAAAAAAGTGGTAATGTAAGCAATCAGAAAAGAAGATCCACTAACCTTGAAAACAAAATCTGTATCATTTTTACATGATGAATGTACATTTTTAAGATGTATTTGAAAATGACGAGAGATGTGGACAGGTATTTCGGCTCCTGTGCCTGGCTTTCAATGATGCCGAGGAGCAGGGATTTTTAATTATCATCAGAGGTTTGTGCCTTTGCTAATACCTTACCCATCAACCAATTTTTCAACTCTGTATTCTAAATACGCTGCAAGATTCTGCGTCCCAAGTGCGCCTTGCCGGGTTGACTCTGTCTGAGAGGAGGCAGCGGACGCAGGCACTGCCCACGCCTTCCCTGACTCTCTTGACTCCTCCGGAATTGGAAGTCTCTCCCATGTGGAACACTGGAAATTTATAGGAGGACTCCAAGCCTCACTGGGAAAGTTCTCGAGTTGGGAAAAAACTTGTCAACACACACCTGGACCTACAGATTCGGAAAAATTAACTGGCTGTAGCCAAAAACCAAACACTCAACCACCCAAACACAGTCTGCAAGAAACACAGAGTTCTTTGACGTGACAAGAAGAATTATAAATAAAATAGCTCCAAGGCAGACGGGCTGAATGAGCCTTTTAAGACAGCCTGTTGGTGCCTCCAACTTTAATATTTAGAACATTAAATGTTAGCTCCACAAGGATAATATCCTGGGATATGTGCGGGTGTGTGCATATGTATGTGTATACATGTGCATGGACACGTATGTGTGTGTGTAGCAGTAAAAGTTTTGTTGCCCTTCGGTCTGGGGGCCAACTTGGGGTCCTGGTGGAAAGTCCTGCCCAGGGGAAGGGGCAGGCCCCACGTGCAGCCTCCTTGGGTCACTCCCTTTCTCAGACACACGCGCAAACACGCGAAGCCAGTGAAAACACAACCTGCTGTAGAGAACACGGACAGATCTCAGGTAAGGAAAAGCTCTCCCTGCAATAGAAAATGGTTTTGTGAATGGCAAGCCCGGCTGACCTCACTCATCATCATGAGGACAAACGCAGCAAAGGCAGTCCTGGGGAGACAGGCAAGGGACCAGGGAGCTGGGAGGGCGTGCTCTCTGCCCAGGCAGCTCTGAGCCCCCAGGAGCATGCAGACGTGGCTGGGGTCTGGGCCCCGCAGAAGTTTACCCAATGCGAGGCAGGCAGGGCAGTGAAGGCTCGAACCCTGGGACCAACACTTAGGGCTCTCGGTGTACACCCAAGACAGTCTCCAAACCAATGACTCCAATCCCTTAAATTGGGGCCTCTTGTCATGTCCAAAGGCCTCAAGGGAACGGGATGCTCTCTATCCTGACCTGATTTCTCATGTGCTCGGCCCACGCTCTTGGGACCGCCAACACAGAGGGCTTCCACACAGTTCAAGTGAACAAAGACATCCCATGTAAGCTGCTACACATTTTAGTCATAAAGCAATGGCCTCGTCCTAGGGGGCTTTTACTCAGGTAATAAGGTAGCACCTCGCGTGTGCAGAGCAAGCACTGCCTGATCTACACGGTGCGTTCTCAGCTCGCCGCACGTGCTCCTTACAGCCCGCGCGGCAGACGGAACAAGAACTGTCGTACTCCTTTAAAGACTGGGGAAACTGAGACCTGGGTGGGTAGGATAGTGATATGGCCTGATTCTGCACAGACTTGGGACCCCAACCACGATGGACACACATGCGCTTTGTTATTTTTGCTTTTTTTTTTTTTTTAAAGGAAAACATCACCATCCACCTCATCACACTCATGCACACATAGGCTTATTTTATAGGTAAGAACAGCTTCCAGGAAAAACAGAGCCCCATTGAAATCTGGGTCCCAGAACTGCCCTGAGCTGGCCCACCTTTGGCACCGGCCCCCGCCCTGTGCCCGCGGCCTGCTTCAGTCCTCTGAGGCCCCCACTCTTCGCTGCCAGGTGCATCCTGATCAACCCCTCAAAACTGGACCGGGACAGATAGACCTTGGGCGTAAAGTCACAGGCACAAGTGCCCGGCTAGGCCTGCCAGCATCTCGGAAACAAAGCCACTGTGCCTGAGCTGGAGGGTGACAATCCGCTCTGTCCACTGCCCTTGTCTGCAGGGCTGCCAGCACCCTGCAATCAGAGCTTCCGCGGCAGCCAGGGGGTTCCAAGGCCCACGTGTGCCTCGCCTCTGCTTAGGGCCCTCTGTGAACCTGGCAGGCCGCTGCCCATGGTCTCTCAACATCTGCAGTGATGTTGCGAGCAGGTGACGAGGAGCCTGGGAGAGCCTCAGGCCTCCCATCAGCACACACCGCTGATGACCTGTTTACCGTGGCAGGTCTCTCCTGGGGCTGTGGCCAGGGTCCCAGGCCCGGACATCAGTATTCCAAGAGGCAAACTTATGCTGATCAGATCGAATTATTGCTCCTCAGAAAGGAGAGAGGCTAGGAAGAAGCTGCGGCAGTGGGAGGAACAGAAATGAAGAAGGGTCAGAGAAAGAGGGAATTGGGTTACGTAGCCAGGCACGTCTCCACAGGGCTTTCCTTTCCAGGCAGAGATTTGCACCGCACACCCAGGAAGTTGCTGATGCACCTGCCATGGCACCAGGCAGGACCACCCCCACCCCGGGCCACCTCCTGTCCTCACAGCGGCCGGCACATCGGCGACTCCTGAACAGGAGGCTTCCCAAAGCCAGGTTCCATGTTAGAACATTCCACCCCACAGACGGCAAGCTCAGAAACAAACTCAATATTTAAAAAAGGCATCTTGGCAAAGCCGACAAATATTTACAGCTGGTGAACAGAACTATGAAATAACTGAGCGTCGGGCCAGGGGCCTTGCCGACCGGCCGAGGACCAGAAGCCACTCAGCTCGTCTTCAAAGGCAGAGCCTTTCAGGACTCCGTTCTCGTTTCCTTTTTGCACCTAATTACAAGAAAAAGTACCTTTTAAAAAACAGACGAAAACCTTTTTAAAAATTACAAGGAGCTTAAGTCTCAAAAGCTTCTTGCGATAAAAATTATAGCCTTGGCCAACGTCTGAGGAAAAAAACAAAGACCACGGAAGACACGGAATGGCCAAGGCCTGAATCCAGCGTCAACTGCATCCCTGAGCTCTGTCCCTGGTCTGGCCCAGACCCACCCGCAGGTGCTAGGGAGGTTGCAATTTGGAGGAGAAAAGACTTGTGGAGCAGAGGGAGCCCGTGGGGAGGGTCTGAAGGGTTCCCCTTTCCCTCTCTAGGCGATTCTGAACTTTGCATTCGTGGGGCATCTTTTCTTTCCCATCCGACAGGCTTCCAAGCAGGAATAAACAGCAGAAAAGGGAAAACAAGGAACAGTAACCCTCTCCACCTCTCCGCATCATGCTCTCTGAGGTCCTCAAAGGCCCTGCAGAGGCCTCTCCCCACCCCAACGCCAGGAGCAGAATCCCTGTGGCCTGGGCTGCCGCTGCCCCAGGTGACAGGCACGCACGTGGCCGCAGGGGTTGCTTGGGGACCTTGGGCGCACTCGGAGCACCTGGCCACTGGGGCGGGAGGCCGGGCTAGTCTCTCCAACCCGCATCCCGGTCTAAAGGCGGGAGGAGGGGGTCCCCAGCGCGCCTCCTCTGGGCCGTCCGGCTCACAGCACAGACCCGCATCGGGCCGGGCCAGGGAGCGGTCCGCGGGGTCCATGCGGGCCAAGCGAGCCCGCACCAGGCCCGGGTCCGTATGCGGCGGGAAGTCAGGTCTGCAGCGGGTGTGTCGAGGGTTCATGGTCCGAACCGGGGCCCGGAGTGCGGGGCACTGGGGCCAGGGCCGGGCTGCGTCGCGCAGGGCTTAGGGCTCCAGCTGGGTCCCGGTGCGAGGTCGGAGGTCGAGCCCAGGCCGGCGGCGGCACGCGCCCCAATTAGCCGTGGCGGGCGGCGGGGCTGCCCCGCGGAGGGCGAACAAAGGGCGCGACCCCAGGGTCAGGAGTCGCGGGCCGGCGGCTGCCGCTTTGTTCGCCCGCCCTGTTTACTTTGCGCAAGTAAAGCTCACAGTATATCGACTAAAGCGGATTAGAGGGTCGCGCCCTGGCGGCCCCCCGTGCGGGCGGCGGCGGCTGGGGCAGCGGGACCTCCCGGCTGGGCGTGCCTGGCCGCGGAGGTCCAGGCCGCGCAGACCCTGCTTGCCGGAGTCCCCTCCCGCCGGGGTCCCCTCCGTGCTGAGGTCCCCTCCCGCCGGGGTCCCCTCCCGCCAGGGTCCCGCTGCCCGGGCGCCCCGGCCTCACCTCTGTCCCCCGCGAAGGGGGGCACCCACCTCCCCGCTCTGTTGGGGAAACTGAGGGCTCAGGCCTCAGCCTCAGTCTCAGGCGGCGGCGGCGGCAGCGGCTCCGGTCCGGAGAGGGGGCTCTGCGGGCCGCCGAGCAGTCCCCGCGTCGCGTCCCGAGCAGGGGTCTCTCTCAAGCCAACGGGACGTCGTGTTCTCTCCCCGGCCCCTTCCCATTGCTGCAGGTCCTGGGAATTCGTTTTGCAGGGAAGCCAGTCGCTCCTGCCTCAAAGCTAAGAAATTTTAACTGGAAATACGGACAGATTTTTTCCATATCACAAAATCCTGCAGCATTATCGTTAAAAAGGAAAATTCCAGCCTCTTGCCTTAACACAGGGATGCACCTAGGTGTACATCTGCTGGCTACTAAAGGGTGCAGAGAAGTATTTTGAGGGAAGTACCAGCCGGAGGAAATAATTGTTTTCTTTCCTTTTTTGTTAAAGAAGTCAACTGATGAGTATAAATAAACCACTAAGATCTCCACTCAAAGACCACAGTTTTATCTGATATTATGAATCCAGGATCTAATAATATATACTTCTCCACTAATGAACTTGCAGAATCTTTTAAATTGCCCTTAAAAACCAAACAGGAGATGCAGAAAGCACAAACTCAAACTCAGGCACGGTATCTAACCACGACAGTGTTGTCATCCAACTAAGGACCCAAGAAAACCGTCTTTTTTCCTTCTTGATCCTATTGTTAAGGCACAAAAACACTTCTCAAGTCCACACAAAATCTAAAATTGAGATTTTTACGCTATGGTGTACACGTATATATGTTTGGGGAAGGAACGCATGCAGTTTTTGATTAATAAGCTATCAATACATAAATCTCTCATAAAAGAACGAATAATATTTACTCACTATACATATTTGTTGGCCTAACGAATACTTCTGCTTCATGCCATCTATCCAATGACTGAAGGAAAATATGCCATTTGTCTATATTCCTATTCACAAGTCTTCAAAAACGATTTTTCCCTAACTATAAAAATACCATATGTTTAAGGAAGACACAGAAAAGTCTAAAGTATAAGCAACTTAAGAATAAAATATAAAGAAAGATTCTCTTGAGACTGGTGATAAATGAAAAAATGCAGATAAAGAAATATATTTAAGACACAGATAATTTAAATAAGTAAAAAAATATGGGTTAAGTCTAAAATACAAGAAAAAAAGGAAAATTCACCTATATGCCATTGTCCAGAAATAATATTCTATGATATTACGTTCTAGACTGTTATTCAGTGAACATAAGCATACAGTTACATACTTGTTTACTGTTAGGAAAATGTTGCATCCCGTACCCCTTCATGCCATTACAAACTCTTTGTCAACACCATTTTAATGGTAACACAATATTCCGTTATTTTGTTACATGAGAATTCACTGCCATGGCCCCCAGTGTTCCATATTTCATTTCCTGCCAGTATCTCTCTATTGTAACTAAGGCTGCAACCTATTATCTTGCCTGTGAAGTTTGTCTGCAACTCAGGTTATTAACAAATCTCTAATGATCTGCTGTTGAGACATTGAGGCCACTGGATTTTTCTAAGGGGGTAAAGGCAGACCTCACAGACACCATTCATCCTATCAGAAATGAATTTAGCAATTCTCGAATTCCTTTCGGATCTCAGCTACTCTAGAGAGCAGTGTGGAAATGGGTTTATTTCCCTCCAGAGGCCTGGTTCTTTGCAACCTTCACCTGACTGATTTGCAGGACCAGCTGAGGCACACGGCTGATTGTGACGCGGTATTTGGGAATTATGCCCTTGCACTAAAGTTCTGGTGGATTCCGCCCACCGAGCCACTTGGCACTAACCCCCAACCACCCGGCGGGTGTGAGTCAGAGCCATAAAGCTGAACACCTTGGAAACATTATCTCGACAGTTCTGAGGAAACTTTGCACGTCTAAGAAGTGGTTTGTTTAATTTGGCCGAGTGTCTGTCTTTGCCGAGAATTCGCGCATCAGGGCTGCTTTTTACTCCCCCTCATGCTGCAGCGTTCCCGTGTTTCCCGTCGGGGTGGCCTGCCTGCGTCCTCCCACCCCCCTGGCCCTCTCCTGCCCCCGGAAGGCCTAGCGCATTCACCCATAGGGCTTGGGTTTTGTACCTGGCTTCCCCACGCCCGGAGCCTGCCCGCCGCCCGGCTTGGCCGTGGGGCTCTGCGCGCAGTCTGGCCTGCCCCGGCAGGGCTCCCGGAGAGCAGGGCAAGGAGGCCGGGCGCTGCGGAGCCCGAGGTGTGCTCTCTGAACACAGAATCTGTGCCCGCCTGCCTGAAGGAGAAGAGGGACCTGCCACCGGGGAGCAGGAGGGTGAAGGAGACAGGGAGGACAGAACAGAAAAGCCCCTGGAGTCATCTGGAAAAAGATGCTACAAGAATTGACAAGAGCTGCTCGGCAGAGAGGAGAACCTGGAAGGAAACACAGGGGAATGTGACCAGAACTGTCTCAGTGTGGGAGGAATGATGAACAATTTTTCCCTTATGTGCATTTTTCTGTATTTTCCAAATTTTCTACAGCGAGCATACGTTGCTTTCATGATCAGAAAAGCACTATATGACTGATACGATGACATTTGTTTTAAGTGAAATAGACAGAATTCACTTAAGAATCAAAAGAATCATTGTTAATATTTATAAGTTTAACGTAAACAATAATCATCATATATTGCCAGGAAAGTTATTAAGACGATAGTGGTGGTTCGCACGTCTATAGCACTCGGCCCTTTGGAGAAACTTTCAAACAGAAAATGAAACTGGGTGGCTTTGCTATGCAAATATTGGCTGCTGTTGTCATATTCCTGCAACCACCCCGACTGGGGGCTGGGCTAGGCACCGTTCTCGTTTTAAATCTGGGGCGCTGAGGCTTGGCGGGGTGAACAGCCCCAGGACTTGATCGGGTCTCCCCCGTCCCTACAGAAGCTTCCAGGCCATTTTCCCGGGGGCTCTGATGTGCTTCCTGTTGTCCTTAATACTTTTTATTTGTATTTTTCCATTACTAGAGGTAGTACCTGCAGCCAGAGAGAACTGCAATTAGCAAAGATTGTGTCGTGTTGGGTTTGCCTTAAAATACTGGTACTTGCACGGGTCCCCTGATCACTTAAGGGGCACAGTCCAGCTTGAGAGTCACACTGGGAAGTGGCCTGGCTGAGTGTGCTAGTGTCTCAGCCAGGCAGGGACTCTTTTCCACACGATGCCCTTAGAACTGAAAGACACACTCGTCCTTGGAAGGAAAAAATGTGCCCAAGACAAGGACTCAGGACATATCTGTGGAATCACCTCCGGGGCATGAGCCCACCCGAGGGGAACTCCTGAGAAGTGGCCATTTCCAGTCCCTTGATAATAACTGAGGGGGGCCAGTCTCCAAATCGAATGCATTTGATCTTAAGTATCTGCCTTAAAAAGTGAGTTAAAAGGCAAACTAGCATGCTGTTGCCTACTCTAAAAGGCAATTTCTAAATCTGGATTTAAAAAAAAAAAAATTGTACTCTAGCTTGAACATCCAATGGCTCTCAGAATGCACGTAAGATACAGCACTCTTTGTGCTAAAATCATCTTAAGTGGTTTAAAATAAATCAGAACAAAATGATGTGAGCTGAGCACATTTCTTCCATTACTTGTTTTCTGAAGGCCGAGTGGGCCGAGCCGCCGCACACACTCGGGTCCTGTCCCGGGAGCCGACCGCGCCCGATGCCGGGGCCAGCGATTCCCACGGAGGCGCAACATCTCACGGACCAGACACACCAAGTCCTTTTACAGTCCAAAGACAACCTCAGCTCTAGACAAGGATTACACTATAAAACAAATAATCACAAAATGTAATCAACAGGTAAGATGAATAAATCGGAGGCATTTATTTCCTCCAAGAAAAATGTCCAGCATTGGGATTTTCAAGCTGTAAGTAGACCCACACCTATTCCAAACACCCTCATTTCGTTTCCCTGCTCACATCAGGCACAGCAAAACGTCCCTGCCTTCTGAAGCAAAAACACACGCCACCTCAGTCTAGCGAAGAAAGCCAAAACACAGACTCTCCGCAGAGACTATTTTTAAATTAAAAAGAGAGACCATGAACTGCATTTTATGCCGTTTTCAGGGACGTTACCTTCTGCAGGTGTCAACAATTTAACCGTCACATCACAACAAAACAGCTCATTCTATCTCTGAGGCTCTAGAATCACAACCTAGAAGGAGAGATTTTAATTGTCACTACTAAATGGCAAATGCTAACATCAGTCCTGTTTTCAGAGAGTCTCCAGACTGGGCCAGAATATGACTCATTTATTTTATCTTATCCATCTATCTATGCACAGGATTAAAATATTTATATCAGTCTGTTCACTTTAACACTGCAGTTACAGACACCAGCTTCAGGGCCACTCCTTAATTTTCACAGTTTTGGCTTTTCATTGTTTCCCCGAAATGCACAGTCCTTGAATGGTGAATACTTTCAAATGCTGATGAGATCTTTAAGTCGGGAGCCCAGCACACTGGGTTCTCTAACGCACATGATAGTCCCCCCTCGGGCTGCACAAACCCTGCCCAGCTACGGTCTTGCCCGGACACCCGTTTCCCAAGAGAGGCCAGTGAAATCATGCAGGCCCGAGTCTGGCTTCTAGAAGGAGTGTGCTTCTGGCCAGGGTGGCCGATGGAAACCAGAGCCTGGCAAGGAAGCCCCCGCCAGGCCGCCAGGTAGGCAGCAGGCTGCAGGGGGTTAATGCGGGGAGCGGGCAGGGGTGCACACAAAAGCCCACAGGCGGGATGGGGTGGGAAGCAGGCTGGGGAGATGGGGGTGGCAGGGCCCAGCCCAGCCAGGCGCAGACACAGGGGGCTCTGTCTGCCTGCCCGCTGCCCTGGCACTGTGACTAACCGCCCCACTATTGTGAGCCTGAAGTCAGGCCTTTGTGTCGTCCCCTGGTGTCTGGGAGTGCAGCCGAAGAGCCCTTTCCAGCAGCCCCGCGTTCTGGAACTTGCAGCCCAACACCCATTCTTTCGGCTCTCAGAGCTTCGAGGGGCCCGACCAGCCAGCAGAAGGTCCTACTCCCTGGCCAAGAAGGGCCACTAGCAAAAAAGCAGCAGAAAACCGGTCTCTCCAACTCTGGGCGGGGCCGGGGTGGGGGCACGGAGCCCGGCTACACCTGCATTGCCCAACAGCGCGGCCTCTCGTCACCTGTGGCCATTGAGCCCTGGAAATGTGAGAGTCCAGATTGAGAACTGAGTGTGTAAAACATGCCTGGGATTTTGAAGACTTAGTGTGAAAAAAAATTGTAAAATATGTCATTGATAATTTCATATCAACTGCACATTGAAATGATACCATTTTAGGTATTTATATTGGATTAACATGGATTTAGGATTAAAGTGAATTTCACTTGTTTATTTTTACTTTCTAAAAATGTGGCTACCAGAACATGTGACATTACAGATGTAGGCTTGTGTTTGGGGCTGACATTGCCCCTCCTCGACAGCACTGTGCCAGAGCACGGGTCTGGGGGTGGGTGTCATGGGTGGACCTTGAAGCCCGCTTGTTTTCTCCTAGGGACACGGTGGCTCCCTGTCCATTGTCAGGAATGCCAGGCCTCAACAGTCACTCTGTTACCTGGCCCTAGCCTTGTATCCATCTACTTCAAGAATTGGGATGTATACACTCAGGTGTCTGGAAATCCTTTATAAAACACACATGTGTACACAAGTATGCCTGCTTGCGTGGGCATGTATGTGCATGACTGCACACACAAGCACACACACACATAAACACACAGACCCCTCGCTCCCCTCTACCGCAGGCCGGGTCAGCCTGTCCCAGCCAGCCTATGCAGAGGCCAGAGTCACAGGGTACCCAGATGCCCTGCAGAGCCAGACTCTGACCCTTTGTCCTGGGACAGATAGCACCAGCCCAGGCCAGATCTGCCTGTCATGGGCCGGAGCACTTTGCTGGGCCCCTTCCTCCATAAGTATTAAAACTTAGATTCTACGACTGCATTGGATTAAAGACCAATATAACCAGGATTCATTATTATATATTCATTATTTAGTCATTTTTCTTCTGATTTTAAAAGAAATTAAAATGAAAACAGTTTTGGGGCCCTAGGCTCTGTGCCTTGCGGGCCGTTGGCCCAGAGCATCCCTCACGCCCACGTCGGGGCTGGCCCTGCATCTCCCCAGCCAGGCGCATGGCCTCCCACTCTGCCTTTGGGGCTTGCCCGCTGTGTGTACAGTGACCAGACCACCTTCCTCACCCTCGAGTTCATGCCTGAGGTCCTGCCCTGCACGTGCCGTGTGTGAAGCCCCCACCAGCTGCCAGAAAACACTCCACATTATTTTCAAAACACAAAGATCGGTCACAAGAAAGGCCCAGGATGCCATTGTGGCTGACAGCCCAAGTCAGCACGAACTAGGACCCTCCTAGCACAGCACTGGAGTTCCCACCGGGGACCCAAGCATCACGTTCAACACCAAGAGGGGGGCCCAGCAAGCAGGCGTGATGCCGGGGCAGCGACTGGTACCATGATGTGCAGCCCCTTGTGGGCACCAGGTGCCCCTGACCTCCAGCCCTCACACCCTTGCCTCGGGTGCTGCAGGGCCCCAGTTTCTGGACGGGGGTGCCAATAAGGCCAGGCTTTTCCTGCATCTCCCAGCAAAAGCTTCTGGTGCTTTTGGCAGTCCCCTTCCCGCCGTGCCGTCGTGCCAGGCCTGGGCCCCAACCCTGCTGGGGAAGGACCGGCCAGTGCAGGAGATGGTTAAAATTCTGCATCCTTTTTGCATCCGCCTCCAGAGGAAGCGCTGCTTTTTTTTCTCCCCAAGCAGGAGGAGGGGGGAAAAAGCTGAGAGCAGCAATTTGCAGGCCTTGGGATGTTTTTCTCCTTGACAGCCCTGGGCCCCGCCTTGCTCCGGCCCTTCCTCCGCTGCCGCTGGCCCTGCGGCCACAGCTCGGTGTCCGCGGCTCCTGCCCGGGGCCCCAAGCACACGCGTCCTCCCGCAGAGCCCAGGCCAGGCCCGGCGGCGGGGAAGCGGCTGCTGTGTCGGCTCGGCTGCCTGGCACTGCCCCCTTTGTGCCTGCCTCCTCCACCAGCCTCCCACCCCCGAGAGGTCCGCTCCCCGGCCTGGCCGCACCACCTGCTGCCCGATGAGCACCCACCGTGCGCCCACCTGGGGCTCCCTCACCTTCTGGGCCCCTGGCCCCCGGCCTCGGGTCCTGCTGGTGCCCAGGGCGCCCGGCCCATCCTCCGTGCTCTGCGTGCCCCACCCTGCCGCCCGAGCTTGGCGGCGAGCCTGGCGCGGTGCCAGGCTGCCTGGGAGCCCAGCCCGGGCAGGGCGAACTTTCCGGCGAGGGTGTGTACGGGGGGGGGGTGCGGGGGTGAGGGTGGTGCCAGGGGAGGGAGAGGGCCCCAGGTGCCCGGCAGCCACCCCCAGCCCCCGGCCAGCCTGCGGGGGCTCCCCCTGCCTCCCGTCTCCCGAGTCCCATAAAGGCGCAGACAACACGAGCAGTTTAGTCAAAACAGTCCTGTGCAGGAGCCGGCAAACAAACAAAAGCCCTTATTTATTTATTTAGTTCACACACCCAGATAAGGAGGCGCCTTTTGTGCACATAATTTCACACACATCAGAAAGGAGGCGATGCCATGATGCTCCCCACAGCCGGAGAGCCCCGGCCGGCCGGCCAGCCAGGCACTCAGGAATAATTGCATCTCCTCGGCCTGGGTATTTCCATATTTAAATTGGGCAGCAGCGTATGATTAATTAAGAAGGAAAAAGGCAAAAAGGAAGAAAAGCAGTGGGGGCGGGGAGCCGGACATTCTGGGCAGTGCGACGTGCCAAGGTGCCCGCTGCAGCTTAACTCCTCCCATGCCAGGCCGGGCTGGGGTGGCGGCTGCAGCAGACAGCTCAGAGGGAACAGTGGCTGAGGGTCTCCGACTTGGGGTGCACGCCCTCGCCCACCTTCCTGTACCTAGTGCCAGCCCAGCTTCAAATGCTGCCCCAGGAGGATTCTCTTCCTTGTTTTCGCATTCAGAACAGCTCACCATTGCTCAGGTCAAAACACGCGCTGTGCTGGGGAGAAAGGGACGTCCCAAAGACCCCTGGTGGGACATTGCCAGCTGGGACAGACTCCTTCTTTGCCACACACACCTTCACCCCCCCACATGCAAGCTGCAATGCTGCCCCGCCCTGGGGGAGACTCTCAGATGCCCCTACACTCCCACAAGCCCCCTCCTCCAAAGGGCTGTCCCATGGCTCTTCTGTCCCCAAGAACAGCCTCCCTGTTCCGGGAATGGGGCAGGAGGGCCCGCCATCCTTTTGGAAAGAATCAAGGCTAAGTGAGTGCCAGGGGAGGCTACATTTCTGGAGGCAAGAGGTGGGCCCCATGGAGCCCTGGATTTAGGGTCCAGCCATCACCAGGCTCCGCCGTGCCCCTTGCCAGCTGCATGGCCTTAGGCAAGTGAACTGGCCTCCCTGGGCCCCAGTCTGCCCACCTGTGAAATGGGAATGATACTAATGCCCACTGTCCTGCCCCACGGGGTCGAGGTGACCAAGAGCAGCCCCTGGTTGACAGAGAACCTGCCTGAGTTCCCAAATCCTCTGTCCTTGTGCTGGGCAAAGGTTGGAGTCAGAAAAAGTCCAGACAGATCCAGGACGATCCAGCCCTGCACATGAGAGAAAATAACCCTAATCCTCATGGCAGGAGCGTCTGAGGGGATCATCTGTCCTTGAGTGTTTGCAGGGGGTCGTGGGGTGCAAGGGCTGAGGGGCAGGACCAGCTGCCCAGCAAGGGCCTCCCAGGGGTCCTCTGGGGCCTCCACAACACTACTCATCCCATTTCCCAGATGGGCAGACAGGGGCACTCAGAGGCCAGCAACACACCCAAGGTTACACCAAGGTGGTGGCACTAGAATTAGAACTCAGAACATCCCCACTCCAAACCCAGGGCTTTTAACCACCCTGCTGTGCACTGCACCAGCCCCTGTCCAGGGTGCGGGTTCACATTGCAGAAAGGTTTTTTAGAGAGGCAGCTAAATGCTCCCACAATGGAGACCCCATCCTCCTTACGGACCACCCTTCAGATCCAACACCCAGTAACTCTGCCACGGGAGCCATGCCCACGGGGGAGGGGCACAGGGAGCAGGGCAAAAGCTGCTGTGTGTCTTTAGGAAAATCAACACACCTCTCTGAGCCTATTTCCCCAGCTTTAGAACCAGAGGTGTGATAACAGGGGCTTCTCAGCTGCCTGTCAATGAGCGCACAGGCCCGCACCACAGAGCTCTGCAGGGACCACAATGACATCTCAGCACGGCTCCTCCTGCCGTGGCGTCCCACTCGCACCAGCCACGCAGCTCCGCTGGCTCTCAGTAGGAAGCAGACTCCTCTCTGTGGACAAGCCCCTGCCTCTCACAGCCGCCACTTCTTTATCTGCAGGATGGGAAGCTGATGCTCACGTCCCGTGGGGCTCGGGGAGCATGAGAAGGGAAGCTGTATAAAGCGGCACTTGCCATACAGAAATTGCTCCATAAATGTATGTTCCCTCCCTTCCCTTAGGCGAGCAGCGGGGCAGCGTCCTCAAGCTGGTGTCCCTCCAGGCTAAGAGGCTGCCACCCCACGGGCTGCACATCACAGGCTAGTGGGAAGGGGTCATGTGCGTGGGGACCCTGGGCCTGGCCTGTGATCCTGGGCAAGGCCTCTGTGGCCGGAGTTTCCTTCTGCTCTTCCAGGTGCGACCATGTGTAGGTCCACGATTCTAGACTGAAAGCCCCGGGGAGGGGGAGGCGGAAGGGTGGCATTTCTTCAGTCCTCTGGGGAAGGTCCTCAGATTCCCTGATATTACCTTTTTTGAGCAGAATAATGGCCCCAAGGTGTCCCAGTCCCACCCCTTTGCAGGTGGGACTCAGTCAAAGACCTGGAATGCGTTAGCCTGGGTTATCCTGGCGGCCCCAACCTAACCACGTGAACCCCTAAAAGAGGAGGCCCTTTCCCTTTCGTGGTCAGAGAGAGAGAGCACCGCTGGCTTTGAGGACGGAAGAAGGGGTCACAGGCCAGGGAACATAGGCGGCCCCTGCCAGTGGGGGACTGGGAAAGGCAAGGAAAGGGATTCTCCCCGGAGCCTCCCCAGCCCTGCCAACACCTCGATTTTACCCCGGGAGACCCACACCAGGCTCCGACCTCCCCTACTGTGAGATGATATATCTGCATTGTGTAAGCCAGCGGGCCCCAACCTTTTCGGCACCAGGGACCAGTTTCATGTAGAACAATTTATCTACAGACCAGGGTGGGGAGGGGTACGGAGCTCCGGCGGTGATGCATGGCTGTGTCCTAACAGGCCACAGACCGGTACCAGGGCTTGGGGATTGCAGGTTTAAGCCACCAACTCGGCAGTAAGTTGTTACGACGGCCACAGGAGACTAATAGCCCTTCCCCCTGCCCTCAACACGATGCCTCTGCAGGAAAAGAGGACCACGCAGGACACGGCCCTTGGCCGGTTCACTCCGCACACCTTGCTTCTCTGCACTGGGCTGGCCTGGGGGCTGGCAGGGACAGCAGCCCTGGTCCCTGTCCTCAGGAGCCTTCGCCAGGTGGACAGGTGCCCTGCAGAGCCTCCCCTCCTACGAGCTCGGCCCCACCTCCTGGCTGCTGCCTCTCTGTCCTCTCCCCTTCCCGAGGGCGGGCACTGTGCTCAGCGTCCTCTCACGCCAAGCCCGGCCAGGCAGGTGCAGCGATGCGGGCAGCCTGTTGCCACTGTGGACCCCCAAATCCTTTCTGTACTATGGGAGGATGAGGGGCCATTTTCTGCTTCAGAATCACTGACATGCCGTCCATATGATAAGGGCGGCAGAACTTCCGGTGGCCACTGGAGAGATCCCTGGGCCAGTACGTCTGCCACCGAGCCCAGGGTCCTCGTCTGCACAGGGGCAACTGTGGCCGCACACAAGTGGCTGTGGACACATCAGCTGGGCAGGCTCACGCGGTTTCTCCTGGACACCTTCAAGTCTCCGCTGCGCTGTCTGTCAGGGCAGCTATGGGGAGGGCTGTGCCAGGGCCGTGGCATTGGACTGCCACTGCACAAGGCATTGGAGGCTGAGACTCCTGGGCAAGGTGGCATTTCAGAGACAATGAAGCTTCTGGAGCCAAAAGGTCTCCCCTGGCAGCCTGACAGGAAGCCCCACCACTAATGCATGGTGTCACTCACCCAGGAACTAATCAGAAATGTGCATGCAAACGTTTTGGCCGTGTTGTCTATATTAATAGAGAAAATTGGAAATAACTGGGAAGAGCCTAACTGTGTGATAATAAGGGATTCGCTGAGGAAATCTGTCCAATGCAATACTAAATCGTCATTAAGTGTCTTCTGACTTAGGGAAAGAGTTCGGATAAAACAGCGAAACAGGCAGAAGATAAACGGATAAACTGATAAGGTGCTAAGATGCTAACTTGGTTTAAAATTATATGTTTTCATCGAAGCTGGGGGAGGCATTCCCCATGGCTATCTCTGAGTGTGGTTTCATAGGTGATTACAAAATGTTTTCCTTCTTTTGTGAGGACTCAAACTATTCTAAAATTAGCATGAAACAGCAGGGAGGGCACCCCCTAAGCAAAAAAAAAAAACTCTGTGCAAAAGAGGAGCTTTGCTCCTTCAATGACGCTGCCTTGGGACCCTCCCCAGGTCCCAGGACACGGCACAGACACGTGCAAGGGGCAAAGCTGGCTTCGTGGGTGTGACTGCCACTGCCATGTAGGGCTTTGTGCTCAGGAAGGCCCTGCAGTCAGAAGGGCCCCAAGCTTGGTTTTGCGCTCTGTTGTCACTGTGTTGAAATTCTTAGTCATTTTTGAACAAGAGCCCCACATTTTCATCTTGCACTGGGCCCCGAAAATTATGTAGCCGGTCCTGGCAAGGAGCTCTGGGCTGCTGGATACCTTGACCTAACTTTCCAGTCTCCTGCATGCAGCAAACAGCTTTTTGTAGTAGCTTTGTTTTATTTTCCACTCAGTGACTCCTTTTCTTTTCTTTTGTCCAGGTTTTCCAAAATTAAGGACCTAAGGAATCTAACCCCAGAAAATCAAAGCATGTATCTGTTGTCTCTAGGGACAGCAGCTTGCTCGTTAGGAAGTGGGTGGGGTCACCAGCGCAGCCCTGGCATTGCTAAATGGTCTGTCGGCGAAAAGGGGAAACAAGGCTCTGCTTTGTGAAACCATACATCCATCACCTGCAGTGCTTTCTAGGGGGACTGAAGTCAGCACCTCACCAAGTTTTTAGAACCATCTAACAAGGTATGTGTTTTCTCCAATAAAACCAGATGCCTCAGACTCAGAGCCCCTGCCTGCAGACCTGTCCCACACCTGGTCCTACCAGTTAAGGCTCAAGGATGTCTGGGAGGCTTCATCTTCTAGCTTCCACAGCAACACTGCCACATTAGGCGATGAGCTGCCCATCTCTGGAGGCATTCAACAAAGACTGCATGGCCACTGGCAAGAGCACTACACAGGAAACACCTTCTCTGGTACTAGCCTGGAAAACCTCACGCTGGGGTGATTGCACAGGGCACCTGGCAGCTGCTCAGGACAGGGCCTTGTCAGACTCACCTCTGCATGCTCCGTGCTCAGCACAGGGCTGCAGGCACAGGGCAGGGGCTTGGTGGGGAAGGCAAGCAATTGAGAATTGACATGAGACGCAAGACAGAAATTCCTGAGCTGCCCAGAAGCAGGTGATGTGTGGAAGCAGCCGGCGGCCAGGGGCCATGCGGACCTCGGGAGAGTAACAGCAGCCCACGCGTGCCAAGTGCCTACCGTGTGCGAGCGTTCACACGGTCGCCACAGTTCCCCCACAGCGCAACTGAGTCAGAGCTATTACGAAGCCCATTTTATGAGTGAGGAAACCGAGGCTCAGAGTGCTGAGGTTACCCAGCTAGCGGTGGTGCTGGCATGCAGAGGCAGGCCTGCCCTTCAAGGCAGCAGTTACGCCCGGGCTTTCAACAGCTGCGGCCCGTAGGTGAAGAAGAAAGTTCAGGTTCAGGCTCACATTCCGCATCTGTCTTCCCTTTCCATACTGACCGAGTGGAAAGAGCCCCACATTTTCATCTCTCGCCGGGCCCCGAAAATTATGTAGCCGGTCCTGGCAAGGAGCTCCGGGCTTCTGGATACCTTGACCTAACTTTCCAGTCTCCTGCATGCAGCAAACAGCTTTTTGTAGTAGCTTTGTTTTATTTTCCACTCAGTGACTCCTTTTATTTTGCCCAGGTTTTCCAAAATTAAGGACCTTCCAAGTGGGCTCAGAAGCTCCCGTGGAGGGTCTGGGGATGGGGCAGGTCAGGTGTCTCATTTTAGGGAGTTTTTTTTTTTTTTTAATTTCAAATGGGCTCAAAGAGGCAAATCTGGTCTTAAAGAGGCAAGCGAGCTTTCGTTGCCTGGACTGCTGTCTGTGGCGGCCACCACGCCACGGTGCTGGGTAAGGAGATACAAACTCTCCTCCCTTCCTGCTCCCCAGATTTGGGGGCTTCCTTCTCAAATCTGGGGTTGAGGCCAGGGCACTAGAAAATTTCCTTCCTTTTAACACTAACCAGTTCTGTGCACACAGGGGCTGCAACCTTAGGGCCGGGTCCCACTAGGGATGTGCTTCCTCTGTCCTGTTTTCAAGTTTGGGACACTTCATGTACCAACCTGGATTTCCTTCTGGAGTGAGAAGCTCTGGCAGCCCTAGCCCTTAACCCCGCTGGCGGCAACTGTCCGCAGCGGACGGGCCCCTCCATTCCCACAGTCCCTGCGAACCCCCCTCTCTGCCCCACCGGACCCGGCAGACCGCCCGCGTGGGAACCCTGCTGGAGAGTCAGAGGGTGGGAAGTCTGCTCAGACCCCAGCCGGCCAATCTCTCACTGCTGCTCTGTGCTGTCCCACTGCCCCTGCAGCCTCTCACTGAGGAGGACTCTGGGGTCCCCGGCGCCCTGGAGATGGAGGTGAAGGTTAGCAGTGGCCTCTGGAAGGTTGGGCACCTGCCCAGTGCCAAGGGCAAGGCCTGCCAGGTGGTCCCTGCTGTGGTTGGGGGCACCTGGTCAAAGTCAGAGGCTTTCGGAGCCCCAGGTGCAGGACAGAGCTCTGGGAGTTTTCTGGGCTTTGCCACGGCTCACAGGTGCAGTGGTTTCTCACCCCATGAGTGCCCTCCAGGAATCAGGCCACTCACAGGGATGGAGGCCACGTCTCAGGCAAAGGGAGGGAGGTGGGTGCAGAGAAGCTGGCTGGAGGGTGGGCCAGGCCGGAGCTGTGGGTGGCGTCCCCATACCTGCCCCCCAGGGACCAGCCCTGCAGGGCCCAGGCTCCTTCTCCTCCCCAGGCCCCATCCACAGCTGCCTCGGGTCCCCATGGCCGGCCATGTCCACTCAGCTCTGTGGCTGCCCCAGCAGAGAAGACCCAGGATGGCCACGGGGAAAGCCACTCAGGTTGGTGGGGAGGACCAGAATCAATGTGCGCCAGAGCCCCCAGGACCCATCCCGTTGCAGGGCGAGGGGGCTGCCTCCCTGTGCTGCAGGGGACCCTCCGGCGCTGCCCCTGGGCAACCTGGCCTGGAGGGTTAACACCTGAGGACCCGAGGGGCTTGGGCGCCCCTCCCTCTTCCCTGCAGCCAAAGGCGGGAGAGCGAAGTGCAGGAAAGACACCGCCAAGAAGCAAACCGAGTGATCTTATGCCCCTTTAAGAGCGCTGATGGCGGCAGCCCAGCGCCCGAGGGGAGGGAAAATGTCGGGAAAGATTCCCTTCCAAACTTCCCGAGTCTTTGTTTGCGAGGAGGCCGGGACGCTGTTTCGCCAGGGCGGTGGGGGTGGGGCAGGGCCGGCCGTGCGCCCTCGGCCCCCACGGCGCGCCCTGGGCGCTGCCACCGCACGAGCCACGACCTGCAGGCGGGCGCCCGCGGCGAGGGCGGGAGGGGCAGCCGCTTACCGGGTCGTGTCGGAGTGCCCGGCGGTCCAGGCGCGCGGGCGCGGGGGTCAAGTTCACGTCCGCCCCGCCGACTGTCCGCGGTCCCGGCGCGGCCGGGCAGAGTGAGTCCGCAGAGGCCGCGGCCCAGGGTCACCGCCGCGGCTGGCCCGGAGGCGCTGCTGTCACCCTGGCCTCGCCACCCAACTTGCTGCACGGTCGCGGAGCTGGAAGTTTCCGGGCTGCGGGCTGGGCTGGGTTTCAGCGGCGACGTCTGAGCTTGGCAACAAAGAGGAACAGAAGGAGGAAAGCAGGCCAGGGAGAGGGGCGGACGGAGGGACGCGCCGCGGAGAGGGGCCGGCTCCTTAGAAATCTCCAGAACTTGAAATTCCACACAGAAGCTTTTTGGGTTTATTTTTTCTTAAGAGGTGAACAGCAAGGTCCCACACCCCAGTCAGTCGGCCCTTTCCCAGCGCTCTGGTCCTGCCACTGGGGCAGCCTCCTGGGGCACCCATTTCAAAGTGTTCTGGGCACAGTTTTTGGTGGGGGGTGGTGAGGGTGCGCTCCTGATGCTTCCTAAAAGGTCGCTGATGCAGCAGCAGCAGGCAGGGCTTGGAAGGACCAGCTCCCTTTGTCTTGTCCCATGGCACCCAGACTTGCTTGGGTCAGCCTGTGATCCCTGTAGTGCAGGGACAGTTGGGACCCTGGGTGACTGTGGAGAATGGGCTTCTTACTGGGTCCTGGCCCCCCTGCTTCTGGCCCACGATCCTCCAGCTTCAGGGAGGATTTGTGGCGCGGCTCAGATCCGAGGCTCAGCTCCCTGGCTGGGGGTTGCCACTTTCTGCCCCATTTTTTCTGCCAGCTCCCGGTAGGGTCCTGGGGACACATGGGGGTGGAGGAGGCAGCTGAGAATCTGCAAAAGTGGACGAGCCAAGTCCCAGGGACTTGGAGGGCCCTGCAGGCACTGGAGCAGGCGCTGAGGGGCACAGAACGGCCAGCTGCCCTCAGGCCTTGGGGTACTCCTGCTCGTCCATTTCTCTGTCCATCGCTCCCCACAAAACACATTTATGGACAAAACACTCAGGACCAGGCCTGCTACTCCAGAGCACTATTTCAGGCTGGGGAGAAGGGGGCTTTTGGCTTAATTGTTAAAGAAAAATGAATAACAAGGGGCTATGGAAACCTGGGTGGGGGTTGAGGTGGGTGGTACCCCAAAGGGATGGAGAACCTCTCTCTTTTTTTTTTTTTTTTTTGAGACAGGGTCTTGCTCCATTGCCCCTGCTAGAGTGCTGTGGCATCATCATAGCTCACTGCAACCTCAAACTCCTGGGCTCAAGCGATCCTCCTGCCTCAGCCTCCAGAGTAGCTGGGACTACACGTGTACACCACCACGCCTGGCTAATTTTTCTGTTTTTTGTAGAGACAGGATCTCGCTCTTGCTAAGGCTGCTCTCAAACTCCTGAGCTCAAGTGATTGAGACCGCCTTGGCCTCCTAAAGTGCTATGATTACAGGCGTGAGCCACCACGCCCGGCTAAGAACCTCTCTCTTAAGTGGGTATTTTCCCTTCAAAGGACTCCTCAAATATGATCCTTCCTGAAGTCATCCTGGGTTTCCACACCTGGTTCCTGTAAGAAGCCTCAGCCCCAGGAGCACCCGATGGTCTGCCCACCAACCTGGAAACTTCTGGAACTTGACTTGGGGCTGAGTACAGAAAGGTAGTGGAGGTGGGCCAGTGGGGCCAGGTGCTGGCTGGGACTCCGTATGGAGACACTGATGAGCTTGCGGACGTAGGCTGAGAGTTCATCCCCACGGCCCATCATGGGCTTCGTTTGGGGGAAAAATTTACCTGCCAATGAAGCCCAAGATCCTTTCCCAGAGGTGGTGGGATGAAGTTTCTTACTGTGTTTTCACAGTAACAAGCACTGGCATCAGCTTTTCTTGTTTTTCCTCAAGACCTGGATGTAAGCCTCTCGCACCCGCCACGGCAAAGCGGCTGGAGTCCCATCGAGGCACAGAGCCAGAGTGCTGACGTTTCAAGAGCACATGCAGCATTGCTCATTCTTAAGGCACGCTCCTTGTGCAGGCCTGGCCCTATCCTGGGGAGGGAAGCCTGCCTGCTCTCTCCCGGGGCGTCCTCACTGGGACTCCATTCCTGTGCTGTGACCACTTTGTATTTTCAGGACTGGAAGATGCACGGGAGACTGCACATCTTCTCGAAGCTTGACCCCATCTGCTTTCTGACTCATGGTCACTCAGCCCAAAAGGGGGACGTCACCCTAGCTCTATCATAACCCATCAACACCTCGTCCAGGACGGCTTCGTGAGTGTGTGGCTTGCCCGGTCCCACAGGGCACCATGGGCAGAAGGGCCCCAGGTTCAATGCTTGGCTGTGCCCTGGCCTTAAAATTCTTAATCATTTTTTAACGAGGAGCCCACATGTTTATTTTGCCCTGAAGCCCTGCAAATTATGTAGCTGATCTTAACTTTGGCTGTTGGCTAAGTGTCGTAAGGTAAAAAGGTAAACAAATTTTTGTATTTCTTTTACAAAATTCTATTTACAGAAATCATTGCAGGTTCTATGTGAACAAGATAAAAATATTTTAATCAAGATCATCACATTTAGGGAAAATGTTCACCTTTAAGAGGTAGGAAGTTGTTATGGAAACTGTACAATCCTGAGAGTTGAATCACCCCCGTTCAGCCCTGGCCTTGCCCAATGGGCACTGAATCCCCAGTGCCCCGAGGACAGAGGGTGACAGCTCCCACCTGCAGGGTGTTCTGAGGAACCACCATGGTGGGAGGGTTCAGCAGAAGACCTGCCACGTACCAGGTATCCAATAACTAAACAGAGCCTTTGGTTGTCATGGTTATCACTTGACCTGGAGGCTTAGGTGCAGTTTGATTACTTTTAATGTAAGTGTATTTCACACCTTCTCACTACGAAAGTATTATAATATGCACTGGCACAGAAAGTTTGGAGAATACAGAAAAAAAGGAAAACTTTCCCTCCTAGGACCTCTACTCCACAGCCTCCAGCCAGTCACATTACAGTGTATTTCTTTACAATTATGGAAATACATTCATAAATACATTACATTTTTAAAACATTTTGTTCTTTGACCTCAACTTATTTTTAAACGGAAACCCTAGCAAGGCCTCCCAGAAGAATCTGAGCAGAACTACTGACCTCCCACGCCTTGGGACGATTCCGAGCTGACCATGCTTCCAACGCATCCTGCACAGGCAGGTACAAATCCACAGGCTGCAGGGCCTGTTCACAGGGATGGTAAACTGTGACATTTACAGCTCCAAAGTACTGGGAGATAAAAACTCTGCATCACAAAGTGTCCTTAACCTCCTGCTGCCCCGGCTTTGCCATTTGTGACTTGGTTAAAAAAATTTTTTTTAACAGCTTTAGACTCTTATTTTAACTTCCACAGGCTGCTGTAGAATCTGCTCAGTCAGGGAGGGGAAGGAACCAAAGCAAGGAGGTCTCCTCCTTGTCACCTTGGTGAGGCCAGCTGGCAAGGGGGGGGCGAGGTGTCACGCAGAGGTCCCAGCAGCTCCAAATGCAGGCAGAGCCCTGTTCTCAGAGACATTCACAGTTAACCGCTAAGCCCAGCCAGGCTGATGCGTCCACTGAACACACAGGAACGTGGCACAGGGGACAGATGCAGGAAAAACAGCCCCTGCGCCCCAAACCTGCACTGTGTTAATCAGCTATTTGGGGCCCAGCTCCTGGGAACTGAACTTGAGTCAGTGAGAATCCAGCTGTGGGGTCACACCTGAGCTCCACCAGCTACTGGCCAGGTGACTCCAGGCAAGTTGCTTCTCACTTCTGAGCCTCAGTTTCCCCATATTTGGAGAGGGCGGTGTAAAGAGTAACCCCCACCTCACAGGGCCGTGGCAGCAGGGGATGAACCCACAGTGTTCAGTCGCCGGCACAGGGTCTGCCCCCAGTGCCTGAATCTCTCCTCAAGGAGAGACAGTGGGGTCAGTGGCACAGGGGCCGAGAGAACTGACCCCAACCCCCAGCCCCACGCCTGGCCCAGGGCAGCACGGGAGCCTGGCACATTCCAGAAAGGCACACAGGGCCAACAGGTCCCGGCACTCCAAACCAAAAGTTCTGACCCAGAGACAGAGCTCCTCGCAGCCCAGCAGTGGCCCGCACAGCAGCACGCAAAGATGACCCTCACAGAGCCCGGGCCGTGGGGGCGGGGGCACCCCACACCCTCTTGGTCGGCTGCTACCTTGCCAGGAGCTTCCCTTTCGTGGAACTGGGGTGTCCTCGCCACCCTGTCCCAGAGCCCAGCCCCATGTCCCCAGCCTGCTACAGCTAGAAAAGAGATATGTTTGGTTTTATTTAATTTGTTTATAAAAAGAAAAGTGTTCATTACAGAAAATTTAGAAATACAGAAAAAAGCACAAAAAAGAAAACAAAATTACCCATGAGGTAATTACTGGGTACATTTTGTTGAAAGTCCTTCGGCTGTATTTTCCCAACTGTATGTGTGTGTGTGCATGTGTCTGTATACATACACATACACACAGGCACATGTATGTGATTGGATATATAGGTTATATATGCATACATATGTATGTGTATGATAAATGAAATCATACTATAGGTTATCTTAGAATCTTTTTGTTTAATACAGTGTGAACATTTTATGTTATTAACTATTATTCTCTGTAAGATTTGAAAAATAAAATCTAAATACCAATTTATTTTTCAACTTGAGGTATAATTTCCACATAGTAAGCTCCCTCTCACTTGTACTCCTCCATAAGTTTTGACAACTGTATACAACTGTGTAACCACCACCATGATCAAGAAAGAAAATATCCATCCCCACAAAATGTTCCCTAGACCCTCCCTGCAGCCGGTCTCTGCCTCCCGGGCCCCCAGCAGCCCCCATCTGAATCCCTTCACTGCAGATTAGTTTTACCTTCATTTAATGAAGGAAATATTAAATAACAAAATTTATTTAAATAAATCAGTCATGGAGTGTTAACTCTTGCTCAGCAGACCTGCCATTCATCCCTGTCGCTGCGTCTATCAATAACGTGTTCCTTTTGGTTGCTGTGCCGTATTTCACTGCATGCCTATCGAGGTTTGCTTACCCATTCATCTATTAATGGGCAATTGCGTTGTTTACGATTTTTTTTTTTGTGGCTATCGTGAATAGAACTTTGTGAATGCCAATTAATGTTTTTAAATGTTTCAATGAGCAACGTCACTGACACGTTGCGAGAGCCCAGCAAGTGGGCACGGCCTGTGTATTTCTCTCCTGGGGCTCCCGAGATGGGGAGAGCAAGGGCTGGGAGAGGTGAGGAGGCAGAGGCCACACAGCGGGTTAGGAGCAGGGCTGGCAGGAAAACCCAACCCCTAAATCCCAGTATTCCAGGACCGTATGCTGCCTCCCTCTCTCATGATTCTGCCTGCATCAGAAATGTTCGGGATTTTCCCACAAAAAGAGATTTCCATTAAAATCAAATTGCAGGCTGAGAGATGAAAGGTGGTCTCATGCTAACTAGGCTGGCTTTGGTCTGGTCCATCGCTGAGCTTGGGGGCGTGTGTGGCTATCTCCGTGTTTTCTCTCTCACACACACACACGCACGCTCACACCCACCAACACCAGTGGCAACCAATCCAGGTGATCCTGTTCAGATTCTCTTCCTAAACTGCCTTTGGAGCCAACTGTGGCACATCCCAGCCCCGGACAGGAGGCCCTGGCGTGGCTTCCAAGCATGGGCTCCACAGAGTTGGCTGGAAGGATGCCTGGTTATTTCCCTGAATCAAACCTCCCCTAGAGGACAAAGATCAGGCTACTGCGGTGACTCAAAGGAACCATCTTCCACCACGGCGGCTGATCCCAAAGAGGTGTCGCAGCCAGCCTGGGAGTGGTTGTGTCCAACAGAGGACAAAGGAAGAAGAGGTGTCCTTGGCCACCCCAGAAATTCCTGGGGTGTGGAAATAGTTTAGCATTCAATCTGAGACAACGTTGCTTTTGCTCACTTGTTAATTACCACCCAGTTATGCGGCTGATAGGGCTGTTCCCATTACCTTATCTAATCCTCAACAACCAAATATTGTTGTCCCCACGGTACGGATGAAAAACCTGAGGCTCAGGGGTTAAGAAACTTGCTCGAGGCCACACAGCAGTGGGCACTCGGGCCCTGAATGCCTGTTCTTTGCAGTCATCGGGCCTCTCTTCGGCCCACGTGTGGCTAGTGGGCTCCGAAGAACACACGTTCATCTGGAGCTGGCTCAGGTGGAACCCAAAATGATTGTCATGTGCTCGGAGGATGCAAATGGCCTAGACCACCCCCCTCTTCCTGTTCAGGTCCCTCAGGGGCCTCCTTCCTGAGACCACGCCCCAGGCTCACCCCACTGCTGAGCGGACCCACTAACACTTTTTCTTGCCCCCATTTAAGGTGAGTGCTGGGGCAAAGAATCGCCTCCTCTCAGCCTGGGATCTGAGGCCTCCCTGTTCTCAGTCTAAGGAGGCCTCTGTCCATGGGAGATGAAACCAGGAAAGGAAGAACCCATTCTCTCAAAAAAAACATGTGTTTTCTGTTTATAGAGAGGCCTGTCCAGTTTCCACGCTTTGTTCTTTAATATGGAGCCAAAAAAAAAAATCAAATGTGCAGCTTCCTCTCGGAGGTACACTTGGAGGCTAGACGCTCTGGATTGCTGCAGGCGAGCTGTGCTGGGCCTGGAGCCCTGGGCTAGGGCCACACCAACCTGGAAAGCCACAGTGGAAAGGCAGACTGTCCCCCTGTCCCAGAGAGAGAGGGGTGGCTTCAGATGGGAGAAGCAGCCCGTAGTACTGGGGGCTGGGTTCTTGACACCGAGTGTGAACATACTGGGGTGTTCGCTCACACACGTCCCTTGCACCACTGCCTGGCAGACTTGGTCCAACAAACCAGCCATCCTGGCAGCGCCTACTTGTTTGTGGTCTCTCCTCAGACACTGGACAGAGGGCGTCTTCTCCCCTCCCCTGAGCATTGGGAGACAAAAGTGTATTGGGGGATCTTGGGTAACAGGTGGGTGGTGATCTCCAGACACCTTCAGAGCCGGGAGAAGGTCTCCCGCTGGGGTGACGCAGCGGCGAGCTAAAGTAACAGAGCTGGCAGCCAGCTGTGCCCACTCAAGGGGAACTAGTATCCCAAGATGCCGGCTTAGCACAAGGGTAAAATGCTGAGATTCAGAATCAGGGATCTGGGTGCAAATCCAGACTGGGCCTCTTCTCCCTCCAGGCCTGGGCAAGCTGCCCCTCTGACCGCGGCCCCCGCCTCTGTGACAACGGGTAGCTGGCGATGACGACCAGAGCGTACTACCTACAGCTGCTAGGAGGAGCACTGAGACGTAACACACTGAAGTGCTTCTCAACAAACGGCAGCTGCTTTTGTCGTCTCTGGGTCTTCAGACTTCACTGAAGGGGCACTCGGACTGCAGCACCCGCTTCCGCGGCTTAGGCTGAGTCACGGCCAGCACAGAGGGACCCTGCGATCCCCGCGCCCCGGGGCGGACCCTGACGCCTCGCTGGGCCACGCCTGTCTGTGAAAAGCGGGCGACAGCAGCAACCATGGCTTAAAGCGGGGCCTCGGGTTCCGAGGTCACCTTCTCGCCCCCGGCCAGGTGCGCAGGGTCAGCGCGGGCTCCACGCCACGGCCCTCTCGCGCCGCCCTTCCGGCTCGGCCACGGCCGGGCTGCGCGCGTCCGCGGGTCACGATCGGCCCCGGCTCTCCGGCCTCCACGTGCCCGCGCACCTGGGGGCGGACGGGGACAGCAGGAAGCGCGCGGCCTAGTCGGGGAGCCGCGCCCCGCCCCGGCGGAGCCTGCCGGCCGCCCGCTCGCCCGCCCTTCCGCGGCGCTCCGGAAGCCGGGACGAGGGCGCGACGCGCGTCGCGGGCGCCGAGGGGGCGGGGCGGGGGCGGGGCCTGACGCGGCCAGGGGCGGGGCCCGGGCGCAGCGGCTCCGGAAGCCCCGGCGAGGGTGCGGCGGACCGTGCGGACGCAGCGCCGCGGCCGAGGGGCGGGGCCGGACCTGAGGGCGGGGCCTCTACGCGGACGGGGCGGGGCCCCTGGGCGGCGGTCTCCCACTTCTCAGGCCACTGGCGGTGCGGGCGGCGCGTCACAGCCGAGTGGGCGGGGCCTCCGAGCGGCCTGCGCGGAAAGCGGGGAAGGGGCGGGGCCTCCGTGGACCGCGAGCTTCCGTCCCGCGCTCCCGGCTTTTACCCCGCACGGCCCGGGCCCGGCCCCGCTCTCCCACGGCGGTGCGTCCGCTTCATTTCACTTAACACACTGACTGCCGCACTAGAGAATCCCGGGGGCCACGGTGTTTTATTGCGAAAATGGAATAAAAACTTCGAGAGCAAAACAGTCCTTTCTAATTTTATGAAAAATCCGTTATTCGTTACTGTTTTCTGTGCGTGAGTTACATGCAACTCGAAAACCAGTAGACGCGGCTCCCAGCGTGAACAGACGTGAGTCACGTGTGCTTCACGAGGCCCCAGGCTCGAAAGTAGCGTGAGTTAAATGCAACTCACAGGGCAGTTAATGTTAATTCAGATTTTCACTTAAATCAGGTCTTCACTTCTGAAAGTTTAACAGCTTTTCCTGTCTTTTGCCCTCCTCCCTAAGCCGGATAAAACAACGAGGCAGTGGAGAATTTGTAAGACCTAGTACGAAGGAAGAAACGAAGAAACCCTGCCAAGTTTCACCACACGACCTGGGTTGGAGTCTTTTTTTTTTTTGTAAATATATACATTTTTACATAAGCAGGATAACACTGCACCTACGTTTATGGATACCTTAAAAATGACTGATTTTTTTTCTGACTTCAGAGCCACACATTTACTGCAGAAATTTTGGAAAATTGAAATACAAAGAAGAAAATAAAAATAACCTGTGATTCCACCACACAAGATCACCGGCGTGAACATTTTGGCATCTTTTCCATTTTACACAATTATGCATATGTTTGAAAGAAAATAGGATCACACTGTAAATACTGCTTTGCAGCTTTGTCTTTCTGTCATGGCTGAGCTATGAATGTCCACGTCACTGAGTGTTCATCTACAGTGTTATTTACCAGCGTACACAGACCTGTGTTGGGCAGGGCTGCATTTTATTTAACACATATGCTATTATTGGACATCGATGTTGCTTCCAGTTCCATCTCTTCCTTCCTTCTTTTATGATGAACATCCTTGCAGCTAAATCTTTGTGCATGTCCGTGAAAATTCTTACGGTAAATCCCTAGGTGTGGAATTGCTGAGTCAAACGTTTCTATATATTCTACGTTTTCCAAATTTAAAAATAAATCAATATTTTAACAATTGGCTTGATCCAAGAGTACTATATACACAAAAAAGATTTCATATCCAGAATATATAAGAACTCCTACAACTCAATAACAACAAAATACCCAATTAAAAAATGTGCAAAGGACTTGAACAGACGTTTCTCCCAAGGTGATACAAAAATGGCCAATAAGCTCATGAAAAGATACTGAACATCACTAATCACCAACGAAACGCAAACCAAAACCACAATGAGATACCGCCTCAGATCCACTGGGATTAAACACAACAACCACCACAAAACCACCCGAAAGTAGCAAGTGTTGGCAAGGATGTGGAAAAATTGGAATCCCTGTGCATTGCTGGTGGGAGTGTGAAATGGTGCAGCTGCTATGGCAAACGGTATGGGGGCTCCTCAAAAAATTAAATGCGGAACTACTATGTGACCCAGCTATGCCACTCCTCAATATATCCCCCCCAATTGAAAACAGGAATACTGACAGATATCCGTACGCTTATGTTTGTAGAAACATTGTTCAGTGGGATATTATTCAGCCCTAAAAAGCAGTGAAGTTCTGACGCATGCTACCACGTGGATGAACCCTGAAAATATTATGCTAAGTGAAATAGGCCGGACACAAATGGACACATATTGTAGGATTCTACGTGTATGTGGAACCCGGAGTAGTCAAATCCATGGAGTCACAAAGTGGAGTAGTGGTTACCAGGCCCCGGGGGAGGGTACAGGGGGAGTTATTTTCTAACAGGTACAGAGGTGTCGTTTGTGATGACGAAGCGGTGGGGGTGGAGCGTGGTGATGGTTGCACAACAAGGTGAATGTGCTTGATACGGCCGAAACGGTAAATTTTACGTTATGTATATTTTACCACACGCACATGAAGGCATTTCTGGGGAAATGTCTTTCTTAGATTCTGGCCCCAAGAATGCTTGAAGGGAACAAGGCCTGCACACATGACCAGCTCCTTGTGGGTGACCCTGCCCAGATGGTTGGGGATGGCCCTTGTGGGGAGCCCAGCCAGGCCTCACATAGCCAACATTTTCCATGATAACTTCCAAGCCGGGAGTTATTATTTCTCTAAACTTGCTTTGGGGAAGCAGTGAGTCGCTCTGGGTCTTTATCTGAACTGGATCTTTTATTTCTGTGCCACTGAAATGCACACACCCACACAACTCCCTTTGCACACGTGAGGCATGTCATTGTCGACAAATTTGCAAACATGGAAAAGCACCCATGAGACAATAACAAATACATAGGATCCCGACTCAGAGAAACCATAGTTGACGCTTGGGTATGTATCTGTCCAGCCTTTCTTCTCTATTCGTAATGCATACGTAAAATCACTGTGGTCATAAATCACGTTTTTATTATCTGCATTTTTTTGCTAATATGCAATGAACAGTTTGCCTCATCTTTAAATGTTTCTGTATTGCACTTTAATGATTGCAAAATAACCCATTGTTCAGATGTTCCATATATAACTTCTTTACCCAATTCTTTACGGTTGGCTGTCTAGGTGATTTACAAATGCGCTGCTCTGAACATCTTCCTTGTACATCTCTAATAATTCCCTTAAGGTACTCCTAGGAGAGTAATTGTAACTTCACAGAGGATGTGCTTTTTAAAAGCTCTTAAATATAGTATTACCATTCGGCCCTCCAGGAAGGGCGAACAGATTGTTCTAGCACCAACAGTGTGTGAGTGTGTGTGGGTGCTTTTTACACAAAGATGTCTTATTCTACCTGGCAGGAGACCTGTCATAGCAGGAACATCACTGCTGGGGCATGGGCCCCAGCTCAGGGTCTTTGGTCTGCTATGAACCCCTGTCTTTTCATCTTCACTGAGCAATCCCAAAGAGAGTGGGGCAGGGAGGATCTGGGTTCTGAGCTCTGCAGGAACAAATACGCTATGCCCAAGTTCCCTGACTCTGGGGAAGGTTCCACTCCTAGTTGCCACTGGAGGCCACTGAATACTTTTAACAGCCGTCGGGGCTGGACCATGTCTCAGGTGTGGGGTGTGGAAGGCCCTCAAGTCTCCACCAGGCACACCTGGCTCTCCACTCTGGCCTGGAGGGCGGCATCCACAGTTGCAGGGGCAACAGTCTTGGGCACATCTTTGCTATGAAGCAGGACTGCTATACGAAGCAGTCACGACCAGGACTCCCTGCAGGCTCCCACCTTCAGCCCCCCGCCCCCATCACGGCAGCACGAGGGTGTCCTGCAGGACGCTCCTGCAGCCACCACACCCAGCCCAGTCGCACAGGGAGGGGCTCAGCCCACAGCCGAGGCGGACTTGAAGCACCCCTTCCACGGACAAGGCCCCCAGGGACAGCAGACATACACAGTCCCGGCCGCCCTTCCCAAGAGTCCCCCTGCAATTCATGTCGTCCTCCCCTCCCCACGCTACAGCCTTCCTTGTCCGGATAGGGGCCTCCTCCCTGTGGTTCCGCAAACACGAATCTCCTGTCCCCACCCTTCTTAAAACCTTTCAGCATTACGAACCAAGGCAGGGTTGGTCCCCTGCTTCTCTCTCCAACCTCACCGCCCCCCACTATTTTCCACCACTGACCGCCGACTCCCCCCACCCCAGCACAGGCCGAGGAGAACTGCTTACCTTTCTTGCATGCTGTTCCCTCTGACGGGGATGCTCTTCCCACTCACACGCTGACCAGAGCTTCTCCCTATTATCCCCATCGTGAATAACAACCGCAGCTGCCGTCAGTGAGCGCTCAGCACGTGCAAGGCTCTACTCTGCCGCCGCCTCCTCCAGGAAGCTTTCCGGGATGGATCCCTGGCTATGACAAGCCACTCGCATGCTGCTGGCTCTTCTGTCTTCAGTCACAAGAGAGCAAGGACTTGTCCTTAGTGTCCTCAGTGCCTAGTGCAGGGCCTGATGCAAGTGTTGAGTCACATCACGTTTAGAGGAGCATGCCTGGGACGACGCAGCCTGGTTACGGGAGGAGAAATTACGTGGGACCATCCCATTTCAAATACTCCACCATGTGCAAACAGGACAGCCTGAAATCTGTTCCTGACAGAGAGGGATTGAAAGGCAAAGGAAAGCTGGAAACAAGATGACAAATTCGAGTCACCTAAGAGAGCAGTCGTTTTTCCAGTGTAACCCTGCCACTAATTTGCTGTGTGACCTTGAGTAAGAAGTGTCCCTCTCTGGGCCTCAGGCCTCCCTTCAATGCTGAGTTGCCCTCAGTGACCATCCTTGGGCCTCCCAGCTCTGAGGCTGGGCGCAGGATTCAATGCTAGTTACTGATGGTGGCCACCATCGCATCACAGCCTGCCTCAGGCAGGAGGATGGGTCTCCTAGAACATTCCACAGGCTCAGTGCAGATGCTCCCCTTGTGCTGAGGCAGTCCCTCTTCTTTGGGTGGCCAGAGCCCGCTGGCCTGTGGTGGGAAGGCCCCAAGCCTGTGTGTGCACACATGCTTGCTCCTTGTCTCACCCCATGGGGACAGACGGCAGGCATCTATGCGTTGTCCCTTCTTCTCTGTTCTCTTAAGCTTCCTTCCATTTTACAGTCCCGGAGACCTATGTGGTGGCTGCAGGCCGCCCCGTGGGCCCTCCCTGGCTGGCTCTCACCACACCTGGAGACCCACCTGGTCCAATGGGGTTCAGGAAACCAGGGGCCCCACCCGATGGGGGCCCAGCCACGACCACGTTTGCAGTTGTGAGGGTAAAATGACAGATACAAGGATGACGTGGCAGGTTTTTCACATGGCATGTTTATCCAGCACAAAGGGATGGCCTTTGTCCTGAGATTGTCTTCCTATTTTTTTTTTTTTTGGTCTAAAAACATTCTCCCAGAAAAGGGAAATTATAATTAATTATTTTTCTAAAGGCCTCAACATGGAAAAACAGAAAGTTGGCAGTCTTCACAGGTCTCTGATATTCCTTTGAAATTTGACCAGCCTGCGAATTCCGGATGTCTGAGAAGCCCTGTCTGCACGTTCCCTGCTGAGGCCTCCAGGGAGAGTCACAAAGTCTTTGCTCCCTGTTCAGAGCCTGCAGTGGCTCCCTATCACCCTTGGATTTGGAGTCAAATTCCTTATCGTGGCATCAAAAGCCTAGGCAGATGGGAAAGGGGAGGAGAAGAGGAGGAAAGGATCCAGGGCAGCTTCCTAGAGGAGGTGGATCTAAACCAAGCCTTGCACGATGAGCTTGGTGGCAAGCGGTGAATGGAGAAGAGGGGCTGGGCTGGAGGGGGCAGCCCACGAGCAGGGGCACCACGTGCAGGAGGAGGCTGGGATGGTGGGGAACAGCTACAGTGGTATCTGGCCAGCCAGAGCAGGGGTGGGGTTAGGGGCACATTGGAAACTGAAGCTAGTAAGGTAGGATGACAGGGAGTGTGACATCCAGGGTCCTAAGTGATCCATGGAGCAGTGAGGTGAATACAATCATGCCCACTTCATAGACAAGGATTGGAGGGAAGGGGGGAGCCACAAATGTCACACAGCAAGCTAGGGCTGGGGAAGGGACTTGAACCTGCATCCATCTGACTCCCAGGCCAGACTCTGCCACCTGAGGGTCTGTGGGGGGCTGGTGCTCCCTCTCTGGTGTCCCATCTCAACACCTCACCCTCCTTCTTGGGCCTGGGGCTGGCGGGGCTGCCTAGCTGAGGTCCAGCTCCACCCGGGCTGCTGCCGCAACCCCACGGAAATGTCCCTCAACATGCAGGGCTGCCTCTACTGTCAAGTGGGGCTGCTGGCTTCACACAGGTGCCAGCAGGACAGATGCCCAGCGCATGCCCAGAAGCCCCTGGGTCTGCAGCCCCAGCCTCTCGACCTGTGCACAGGCTTGCTGGTGGGGCACCATCGGCCGCTCATTGTTTTCTGCAGAAAGACTGTGCCCTAGCCTCCCCCCAGGTTCATGGGTGGTGACATTCTTGGGGGACAGTGGAGCCCAGAGGTCCAGTGCAGATCCCCCAGGAGAAACCCTCTCCCCAATCCCAAGAAAAGTTCTGAGTCTCTTTCCAAGTACTGGAAATGCCAAATGCTGTGGCCTGTCCTGATCCACCATGGCCCCGTGTGACCCACACTGGCTGGCATCCACCTGTCCAACTGTGAAGTCAATAAACACATCCTGAGGGCTACTGAGCTGTGAGAATTCAGGGGTTCCTGCCCACACGAAGTTCCCAGTCTAGTGAGGGATGAGTATATACGGTGTGACCCGTGTCACCATGGGGGAAGGAGGATGTAGTGGCTCTCTGTTAACCACACTGCGGCCAGCTCTGATGCTGAGCACGGGGTCAGCTCAGTTCATCCTCAACACAGGTTGGTAGGGAGAGATGTAACCGTCCCCAAGCCACCAGGCGGGAGGGCTGCAGAGGAGGCCAGACCACGGGGAGGGTTCTGGGAGACCCACCAGCTCCAGAAGTGCCTCCCGACACCATTGAGGGCGACCTGCTCATTGTTCAGGGGAAACTGAGGCTGGGAGAGGGTGCTCCAGGGCCCGCAGACCGTGGTATCAGAGCTCCAGCTCGGTCCTGTGCCTCTGGCTCCCTGGCCAGCCACTCCTGCCACGGTGGATCTGCCTTTCTCACGGGGCAGGGGCACTCCTGGCAGGAGGGTTGGAGGTGGAGCGGGGCGGAGGGCACCTGGCAGCTAAGGTCGTGGGGGACTCCTGGCAGCAGGGGGAAGCCGGGGGAGGGGTGCTGGCAGGAGGGGGCTGCTGGCAGGGGACGGAGGGGCTCCTGGCCGGCGGGCCGCCCGCCCAGACGCGCTGCCAGGCTGATTAGCATGGGCGAGGGGCGCTGGCGGGGGGCGCCGCCGGCCGAGCTGGCACGTCCCTCGCGGGCCCAGCTGGCCAGGCCGAGACACAAAGCGCCTCAGACGGTGGCGGCGCTCGGCCATTCACGCGCAGGGGCGGCCCGGGCGCGGGTGGCGAGGAATTCCCGCCGCCGGGGCGAAGAATAGCGCCTGGGCCGGGCGGGGCTCGGCCGCCCCGCGCTCCTGACCTTGAACCTTTGTGACTGGAGCGCATGCAAATCGCGGCGGGGCCGCGCCAAGCCCCGAGGGCGCTGCGCCGCCCGGGGTGTCCGGGCGAACAATGCGCCACTGTCCCCGCGCGGCGCCGCGGGCTGGGAACGGCCGGGCACGCACCCGGTGGCGCGTCGCGGAATGCCAATGCCGAGCCTCCGGGCCCCGGGCCGCGCGGGCCCACGGGGGCGGCGTGCGTGCGAGCGTGCGCGCGAGCGTGCGTGCGTGCCGTGTGCGTGCGTGTGCGCGTGCGTGGCTGTGTCCAGCCCCCGCGCCCCCGCGCCGCGTGTGGATGGGTCCACAAGACCGGAGAGCCCTGGGGGCGACGGTCGCTCCCTCCCCCCTGCTCTTCCTTCCTTTCTTTTCCAAGATTGATGTTTTGAACCCTAAATGGTCAGTAACAAAGGTGGCCCTAATCACCGCCTCACCCGGGGAGACCTGTGCTACCTGGGGACGGGTTTCTGTCGCCTTCCCTCTCCTGGGCACAGTCTTCCTTACAGCCCCGGAGCGCTCTTTCAATTCAGCATCTTGACTTTTTCTTGGAACATACAGTTGTCATGTACACCCTTCACCCATTTCCATTTTATTGTTTTCCTTGGCAGTGCTATAGTCCCTGCCACCAGGGCGTCCCCATCACAGGGACGACAGCTTGTCAACAGGGTCTTCCCAGTCCTGCGAGTGGCTGTACAAAGAGGACAGAGACCTCACCAGGAGTTGCTAAATTACACGTTGCTAAACTGAGCCCAGAAGGGTTGTGCCAGGCCCAAATGTGGGCCTGGGTGTCCCAGGGACACTCTGGGTATCCCACAGCATCTGTCCCCACCCGCTTAGATACTGTCTTTATTATGTGACTAAACAGACAAGAAACAAAGAGCACACGTGGCAGGTAGGAAGCGTAAGCTCGTTTTTATGTACATGTGCCTGATCAGGTGATTCCAGCACCTTCTGTTAATTTGAATTCGACACATTTGTGATAGGAGGCAGAGCCACAGCCCAGAGTCCGGTGTCCCAACCCGGCAGCCGCCTGGCAACCCCATCTTGTGTCGTCCTGAGACTTGGTGTCCTATCTGATTAGGGGTCTGTGATCCCTGCCTGCCCATCTTGCAGAGGCAGTGGGAGTGAGGGTTGGCCCTCTGGGTCCCTGAGGCTGCACAGGTGTGAGGGGCCCCTGCGTACATACACACCTGTGTGGGTTCCTTTCTGCCAGGGTTTGGGGAGCTCAGCTCTGCCATGGCTGGGGCCAAGACAGGAGGAAGAGGTTCAGAGGAGGTGACCTTGGGCAAGACACTTCACTCTGGGCCTCAGTTTCCCCAAGTGTTAAATGAGGAGGTTGTAGAGAAAGTCTCTTAGGGTCCTTCCAGCTTTGCTAGACATAAATGAACAAGGAGGATCACTCTCTAAAGGGCGAGAATAGCACGCAGGGCTGCACCCCTCACAGCCCGGGATCCTAAAGCTACTTGCATTGCTGGTTCCAGCAGCAACTCACTGAGGCCTCCTTTGGGCTAGACGCTGGGATAGACACCCCCCGCCCCAAATGCGTGAGACCCTGGGCTGCCCTTGGGGGGCTCAGAGCCTGGCTGGGGACAGAAGAGGTGGGGAGGGGCAGATAAGGAAACAAGTGGAGAGTGTGGTGAGGGAGGAAGCCTGGGGTGAACGTGGTGCAGTGGAGAACACAGGAGGCATGGAGGGGTCCGGGAAGGCTTGGAGGGGCTGCCTGACTGGAGTCTTAAGGAGGATGAATAGCTTCTTACCAGGAGAAGAGAGAGCGGAGAGTACTTCAGACAGGGGGAGAACTGTGGGCAGAGGGAGCACTCAGGGAGAGGGAGCATCCCGCGAGAAGGAGCACTCCAGGGAGAGGGAGCACTCCAGGAGAGGGAGCACTCTGGGGAGACAGAACACTCTAAAAGAGGAAAGACACTCAGAATGCACTTTAGGGAAATCCTTCCCTTGGGCAAATTTTCTAGATTTTTGTATTTTTATATATTCTGCCTTATGAGTGGCCAGCAAGACTAGAAACACCAAGATTGAAATAAAGTATAGAGGTTGGTTGGGCCAAGGGAAATGTCAGGGCAGAAGAATGAGATGGGGAAGAGGGAGGTGAGTAAAAATGTCTCCCCAAACTCCTGGGGTGCAGCTCGGGAGGCCGCTCATTTCTCAGTCCCAAAATTCCGGTGCTTTGAAGGAGCAGCTGGTTGTACAAGAGACGGGCACTTTGATTCTGGCCCTGAAGCGGGCGGCCTGTGGGCTGCATGGCACCAGGTCCTCGCCATGTGCCCCAACATCAGGGAAGAAAGTGTCACGGGCACACCCTCTCGGTGCTGGCTGGCGCCGTCTTGGTCCAAGGTGCCAGGACTGCGGCTGTCAGAGAGGGGATGCCAGGAGGGAGGAGGAAGTCTGAGCGTGGCGGCCACACCGATGGCGCAGTCATCCAAGGGGCTAGAGGATGCCTGGCCCAGACTTGGGGTCAGGGAAGGCTTCCTGGAGGAAGTGATGGGAAAAGGGTGGCCTGGCCATGGCAGGGAGCAGAGTGGCTGTAGCGTGGGAGTAGCAGCAGCGCGGAGCTGCCCAGTGAGGATGAAAGTGGCCTGAACCACAGTCAGTCCTGGACGCCACGGCACATCCTCCGGCTCTCACTTGGCCGGGACACCCAGAGTGTGGCGGGGGAGGGGAGTGCAGTTTTGAATTCTCGAATCCCTTGTGATCCTAATAGTAAAATATGACTTTAGAAGTGAAATTGACTGTCTTCACTCCCAAAGACACATTTTGAAAATAAACACAACCCTTAGAGGCTGCAACCCCAGATGTCTGCCCGGCTGCCTGTCCAGCCCCTGACACCTGGGCATCTTGGCAAGTCAGCACTGGACAGGACCCTGGGCTTCACGGCCCTGGTTCCTGGTGGATGGGAGGGGAGACTGAGGCCCTGAGGGGCTGGTGGCAAGCCAGGACAGGCGAGGGCGAGAACCGGGTCCCCGCCCGCTCAGTCTTTCCACTACTTCACCGGATTCCTCGGAAATTAGCAATGGAAAAGCCATCCCACGCTCGCTCGGGGAAGAGGTGAGTCAGACTTTCCGTCCTGGCTCCTTGCAAACACCTGGGTCTCGGTGGGTCCCCACAGATCCCGTGCAAAGAGGCTGGGCTATGTCATCCGGGGGACGCCTCGGTGGTGCTGACATCACAGACTGGGCTCCTGTGTGGACCAGCGGCCGGGGCTCCAGCTGGCAGTGGTGTGACCTCCCCCCACCCTATGGCTGCCACTGCCCTGGGACTGGGTCTCAGGCAGAGGGGCTGGCTCAGGGTGGGCGGCTGGCAGGACTGGCTGGAGCTGGCCTGAGGGTAGTGGCAAAGTCTCGGAGCCTCCTGGGCACAGTGGAGAAGGAAGTAAGTATACATACTCGGCTCCTGTTCCACGGCACCCTTCTACCCTCACCCTGCGTCGGTGGCGAGGCTAAGAAGCCAGTGCTGGAGCCGGCCTGCTCGGCTTGACCCTGGCTTACTGCTTACTGGTCCTGGAACCCTCAGCAAGCTGCTTCACCTTCCTGGCCTCAGTTTCCTCCTCTGTGAAATGGGATGACAACCACAGGGTGTGGTGAGGAATCAACGTACACTGCAGGGGAAGGGGTTAGGATGGCGCCAGGCACATGGTAAGTGCTCAGTAAATGCTAGCGATGATCTGCCGTGTATCCTGCACACTCTCTCCCCTGCACCCTTTGCTCCCCATTCCCTCCAGTTGCCAGGCCTGAGGTCCCAAACTGTTCCACGTGGCATGGGCTGGAAGCTTGCTGGCTGGCTTCTTCCCTTCCTCCCTCCCTTCTCTGCCTCCTCCTCCTCCTCCTCTGCCTCCTTTTTCTCTCTCTCTCTCCATCTCTCTCTTCCTTCCTTCCTTCTTTCTGTAAACTTTGTTAGTGTCTGCTTCTGTGCTGGTCTCTGTGCTATTTGCTAGAGACAGAGAGTGGAACCGGACAGATACCGAGTCTGTCATTTTGTGCTCACAATCTAGTAAAAAGCAGGAGGTATTGACCAAAGGATTCAGGGCGGCACTGTCCAGTAGGACATCCTGTGACCATTGAACCGTCCTGCACCGAACTGCCCAGTAAGGCAGCCGCCAGCCACGCGTGCAGTGACCACATGAAACGTGGCTAACGTGACTGAGGAGCTGAATTTCAAACTTCATTTGATTTTAATTGGTTCACATTCACATTTAAATGGCCACGTGTGGCTGGTGGCTACCCTGTTGGACAACGCAGATCTAGAGTGACAGTGCTGTCACACCACCCGTGTTATTGGTCCACGGCACTTACCATACGTATTTAAACTTGCGAGCTCAGTTTTTGCCATCCGTCTTTCCACAGTGGCATGTACCTTAGTCTGGTTTCCTTGGAAGCAAAGCTGAGACAAAGACTTGCCTGCAGACATGTCACTTGGAAATGAGATTCCAGGGGAAGCAAGACAGGGGCATTTGATCACGTCAGTCACTGCTACAGGAGACTCACATTCGATCCTGTGGGGACTTGCGGGTGTCCTGTGAAATACCTGTCACCACTGTCCACCCAGGAGACAGCGGGGGAGCGTTTCCCGGCAGTTCAACTCACCATTGGCCAAGGGTGGCCCTCGGGGTGTGGCTGCCCACATCTCAGCTTGTGGGAGTGTGAGTGCAGAGTGGGGTCCACCGGTTGTCCTGACTCACATGTTCAGAGAAGCACCAGGACAGGAAGCAGAGACATCTAGCACGGGCCCAAGGTAAGGTCCTGTCTGGTTGCACCTGTCCGAAGGTGGCCAAAGCCACTGCGAAACTGGCTCCAGTGGGAGTGGCTGGAGCTGGGGCTGAGGGGACCTTGAAATGGTGCCCGAGAGGTGCCCAATGCAGTCCACCCCTTGCATCACTCATACCTGCTCGCGCCTTTGATGAAGTCTAATCTGCCAGAGTCCCCTTCAAGGTGGCAGCCAGCAGTAAGCTCTAGAAGTTCTCTCTCTTTTTTTTTTTTTGAGATAGGCTCTCATCTGTCTGGTGCCTGGGCTAGAGTGCAGTGGTGTCATTGTGGCTCACTGCAACCTCAAGCTCCTGGGCTCAAGCGATCCTCCTGCCTCAGCCTCCCAAGTAGCTGGGACTACAGGTGCGAGCCACCGCATCCAGCTATTTTTCTCTATTTTTTGTAGAATCAGGGTCTCACTCTTGCTCAGGCTGGTCCTGAACTCCTGGTCTCAAGTGATCCCTGGTCTTCAGCCTCCCAAAATGCTGAGACTACAAGTGTGAGCCACTGCGTCCGGCCGGTACATTCCTAAAACAAGCTTATTAGTGGAATAAGCTACAGGCCCTACTGTTGCAGCTGGCCTGAGGTCATGGTCCGATACGAATCATCTCTTCCTCCAACACAATTCTAGGTAATAGCTTCAGCTGGTCTAGGTGCTTGGCTTGGCGGGGTGGGGTGGGGTGGCTAGCTCTTCATCTCAGCGGGGTCTGAGCCCTTAGTTGCATTTCTCTTGCTGGCTGTGGTTGCTGCCATTGCCTGGTCACCGGTGTCACCATCTTTGAAGTAGCAAGAGGCACTGCAGTGGATTCTCTGGTTCTGAGACTTACTCCTCCGTGCCCCCAAGCCTAGCTTCTCTTGCAGATCAGGGCCAACTACCCAGCCAGCACGGTGGCTCACCTCTTTGCCTGTCGGTCCGCTGGCATGAGGAAGCGAAAATGACGAAGAGTTAGTTGAGGACTCAAGATTGACCAGCACTTTAGTTTGTCCCCTGGTGGAAAAGTCCCCCGTGGGACTCGGGACCTCGAACTTAACAAAGCCTAAGGCGGTGGGGTTGGTGAGAGAATTCAATCCCACTTCCTGGACCTAAGCACCGCCTTGAGGTTCCTGGACCTTTGTGTTCTTAATAAAGGGGACACAGCACCACACACCAGGGTGCATCTCCCACTCTGTGCCGCTGAGAGTCCTTGGCACTCACCATTCACCTGATTTTGGAGGGAGGAGCACTGGGGTCTGAACAGAATGTAAGTTTCATGAACACAGAATTCTTTTCTGCCTTGTTCACTGCCGTTACCCCGGCACCTAGAACAGTGTTGGGCTCAAAATAGTAACTCAATAAATATTAGCTAAATAAAGTGGGATTTAATATCAGATAGTGAAATGAATTATAAAACAGACATTTGCAGAAACTTATGGGGCTATCACTGGAATAAGATGAATAAATGGAATAGAAAATCTAGAAAGGGATGAAGATAGGTGTGGGGTACAAGTTTCTCTGGGTACACATTTTCTTTTTTTTTTTTTTAAAGACGGGGGTCTTGCTATGTTGCCCAGGCTGGCCTTGAACTCTTGAGCTCAAGTGATCCTCCTGTCTTAGCCTCCTAGGGAGCTGAGACACCATTGCCCTCAGCTTCTTGGGGTACACATTTTATATATGGGATGGGGCAACTGGCAACCATTTCGAGAGATCAGATGAAATTAGATCCACACCTCTCTTCTTGAACCAAAATAAATTTGAGATGGATTAAGAATCTTAAGGTAAAAAAATGACACCATAAATACACTAGGAGGAAATATACATAAATACTTAATTTTGGGGTGGAGCAATGACACGTTAAGATTCATAAAGAAAATATATATACGATTTTGGGGGGGCAGGGAAACAGTATGGGCAGTATTAAAAGGCAAACAACAAACTGGGAGAAACCATGTGCCGGACGAAATAGTTCTAACGTGACATACGGAAATCCCCTCGCAAATCAGTAAGACAAAATATTTGCAAAGGACATGGGAAGGAAACTTACAGAAGAGAAAATTCAAATTGCTGATGTATCTGTGAAAAGTGTTCAATTTCAAAGGATCCAAATGAAGCTAAATTTTCAGCTATTAGATTGGAAAACCTTGTAAAAAGATTATAAAAAAATACTCCTAAAAGGTTACGAGTACGGCGAGGGTTCAGGGAATGAATATTCTTATGTGTTGCCGGTGAGACAGCAAATTCCAAAAATGTCCTCGAGGCACAGTGGGCAACATTAATTCATTAGACAAATATTTATCGAGTCCCGTGTGCACCAGGCATGTGGCAACAGCGTACAGCCCGTCCCTGCTAGCACAGTGTGGGAGACAGACACTGAAGAAGGAAGTGTACAAACAGGTTCATAACCACTGCAGCTGGAGACAGTACGTAGAAATGTGTTTAGCGAGGGGTCTAACCCGGGCAGGATGGTCGGAAAGGCGTCCCTAAGCGGGTGGCTCTTAAGCCGAGTCTAGGCGATGAGAAGGATTTGGTGGGACTAGGGAGGGAAAACTGTTCTGGGCAGAGAAAACGGCCATGGGACAGTTCTGATGACCTGTGGGCCCGTTCAGTCCTCTCCCCTCCCACACCTGAGGCTCCTGGAGTGCTCCAGCCCCTGCTGGTCTTCCTGACTCCGCTCCCGAGTCCAGCGTTCCTACCGTGTAGTGGCTACATACCCAGTTTTCAGCCAAAAATTATTAGACAAAGAGACAGGAAAACGTGTCTTACAGAGGAAGTCAACCGACGTGAACTCTGACTGGACCCAGAATTTAGATTTAGCCGTTGCAGACGTCAAAGCAGCTATTATAAATTTGCTGAAAGAATTAAGGAAAAATAGGTTCATACGAAAATATGTTCGAGGAATTAAAGGAAAATACAGTATCAATGAGCTAACAGAGAATTTCCACAGATAAGGGAAATGATTAATGGAAACTCTAGAGCTGAAAAGGACAAGAATGACATTTTAAAATCCACTAGATGGGCTCCAGTTCTGGAGGTGGCAGAAGAAAGGATAAGTAAACGTGAAGAAAAGTCAGTAGGACGTATTTAACCCAAAGGAAAGAGAGAAATAAGATTGGAGGGGAAAAAAAAGAGAAATTCAGAGACCTGTGGGACAGCACCAGGCGTGCAAATGCACGTAGCTGGGGTCCCAGGAGATGAGGGAGACACAGGGGCAGAATGGATTTGAGGAAATGATGGTTGAAAACTCCTCAGCACTCACGGAAAACACTAACTTACAGATCCAAGAAGCTCCACAAACCCCAAGCCGGGCAAACACGGGTAACATCCCTCCTCGGCAAATCACAGTCAAGTTCCCGAGAGTCGAAGGAAGGGGGAAAAGTTTGAACTGTTTGGAAGAAAAAAAAATGACTCGTTCCATAAAGGGGAATTATGACGCAATTAAGAGCTAGGTTTTTTTTTTTTAATCAAAAAAGGACAGATCCAGAAGCTGCCTCATTTGTCTAATTAGAGTTCCAAGAGTAGATGTTGGTGAGAAGGGAGGGGAATCTACATTTAGCGGTACATTAAACGGGAATTCCCTAGAGCTGAAGGAAGATACGAGTCTTGAGACAGGAAGAGCTCAGTGAATGCCAAACAGGACAGAAGTTAAAATCTCAACATTCCACACCAAGGTGCATCACAGTGAAATCTCAGAACATCCAGGAAAGAGGGAGAGAGAAGAGTCCCTGAAGCTACTAGTAAATAAAGGATCGTCACTTCGAGGAGAAAATTCGTCAGCGTGACATAAGATTCCCATCCGTCACGAGTGGCGTTCCTACTTACTAGCAGTCACAAGTCGGAAGAGGTAGTAAGAATCAAATGTCCCACTTACAGTAGTACCGAGCCATTCAAGGAACCTGACACTACATGTCTCGAGAAATATGAAGAAAAAAAAAGCGGAGGGGTGCGGGGGGCTCTGTGTGGCAAGCGAATTCTGGAATTCACGCAGGACTGGAAACGTCCAAGAATAGCCAGGACGTGTTTGCAGCGGAGCCGGACGGTGGGAGCTCGCCCGGCCAGACCGTGAGGTTTCCAGGGCGAGGAGAGCAGGACTTGCTCGGATGACCCAAAGGGGAAGGGAGCGTCCAGAATGGGCTGTGTGGAAAGAGAACGTCCCCCTCGACTGTCCCCTTCACCACGAGAAGCCGCGTTGTCTTAAAAAGGGCTAGGATTGTCAAACAGTCCATAAGTAGTTTCTGGCCCACAAAAGAGGCTTTTGCTCTTCAACGTTGACGGCCAGACGGAAGAAGAACGTGGGGTATCTCTGAAAACAGGGACATTGGGGGGAAAGAAGACAGCCTGCCCTGGACCAGAGAGGAGGGGTCTTGGCGGAGACCGGCTGGGAGGGGTGGGGTCCTGGGAGACTCAAATAGGAAAAGCGAGTCCTCAAGTCCATTAGAAAAAAATGGCGAGTATTTCTATGTGGGCTGAAAAGACGTCTCGAGCCGGATTCAAAGAGCACGAATCACAGGTGAAAACATCGATCGACGTCAGAATCTCGTGATAAAAGGCCGCGGAGTGAAAGGATGTGTAACGGCAGGGAGAGGGTGCTGCAGGCTTGGCGGGGCTTTCCTGGGGGTCCTGTCAGTGGCGTCCGTTGGGCAGGCCCTCTGGGAGTGTCTGCACCACTGCACTCTAGCCCAGGCACCAGACAGATGAGAGCCTATCTCAAAAAAAAATTAAAAAGAGAGAACTTCTAGAGCTTACTGCTGGCTGCCACCTTGAAGGGGACTCTGGCAGATTAGACTTCATCAAAGGCGCAAGCAGGTATGAGTGACGCAGGGGTGGACTGCATTGGGCACCTCTCGGGCACCATTTCAAGGTCTCCTCAGCCCCAGCTCCAGCCACTCCCACTGGAGCCAGTTTCGCGGTGGCTTTGGCCACCTTCGGACAGGTGCAACCAGACAGGACCTTACCTTGGGCCCGTGCTAGATGTCTCTGATTCTGCGGCTGCCCCTTCCAGCGCCGTGCTGCTGACGAAGCCATTTTTCGGCTGTCAGGGCAGAAGTGGGGCCCAGAAAACTGGCTGCCAGGCGAACGATCTTGTCTATAGCATGAAGTTAATTCTGTTCTGCAGAGACAGAATTGAGTTCTGTCCTGAGGAAATGGTAACCCCCAAACAGTGCACTTCATTGCCCTCTGGGATATTAAGCAGTTTCGTGGCTCTTAGCAAACTCATCTCAGCCTTGCTCCCACGCGCTGTCCTTGCATTTCTCCTGCAAGCTGGTTCTGACACCCTACTGCCTCCCTTATTAATCAATGAGAGAAATAAAGCCTTAGGTGTGTTCATTTTTTCTTTCTTTTTTTTTTTTGAGATAGAGTCTCACTCTGTTGCCCAGGCTAGAGTGCCATGGCGTCAGCCTAGCTCACAGCAACCTCAATCTCCTGGGTTCAAGCGATCCTCCTGCCTCAGCCTCCCGAATAGCTGGGACTACAGGCATGGGCCACCATGCCCGGCTAATTTTTTCTACATATTTTTAGTTGGCCAATTAATTTCTTTGTATTTTTAGTAGAGACGGGGGTCTCGCTCTTGCTCAGGCTGGTTTTGAACTCCTGACCTCGAGCGATCCTCCCGCTCAGCCTCCCAGAGTGCTAGGATTACAGGCAGGTGTGTACATTTTCTGTTTGCATGAGAATCATGATTTTACCTCTAACATCACTCTTTGTCTATAAAACTTCTAATTTATAATATGTGATATATAAGTGCAAAAGGAACTTTTATACATAAAAAAGGAAAAAGACAAAAATCCAGTTAAACATGGGGAAAGTTTTTAAGCAGAAAAGAAATAACCTCATTAGTAATCAGAGAAAGTAAAATTAAAAGAACTTACAGCAGGTTTCCACTAGCCTGAAACTGTGGCCATTGCTGGTGGGGGCCTGGAGCAGGGGTGGGGCTGGCAGGGGCAGGTTTACCTGTGAGCTCTGAGTATCTTAAAAAGGAAAGACCCTCTGGGCTGCTGGGCTGGGCGATGGACGGCAGGGACATTGGCAGTGCCCAGGTGAGGGGTGCTGTGGCTCAGGGCTGGGTGGTAGCAGAGATAGTGCACCGAGGAGTCCAGATGACTTGGAGGTCTGGGGGGGGTCTGGGAATGACGCCCCTGGGGGCTAATGTCGGCCTCTGCCCTTAGGCCTGTGGGAGAAGTCCAGTCTTCCCATGGTCAGAGTGGCCTTTGTCAGAATTGGACGGTGCCCTCCAAGAAGCCCTCGTGGGGGTGAGTTGGGACATCCCAGGAGGCATTCTGGATCCCTGTCGGGGACCTGGGTTTCCGCCCCCGTGGAGATGTGGGGCAGCCACAGGAGGCTGGAGGCAGACGCCCTGCCTGGGAGTGGACACAGGCCATCCAGCCGGAGCTGGCCGGAGGTGGGCCCATGTCTCCTGGCCCAGGTCTCTCCCATTCCAACCCTCCCCTTGGCACCCGGCCTCAGAAACACGGGAGGGGGCTTGTGGTCCCAGGCTGGGCAAGGCTGTGGATGGACAAGTGGGAGAGTCCAGGGGCAGCTGCATCAGCAAGAAGACAAGCAGGACACGCACAGAGCCCCGGGTGCAGCATGGGACAGGGCGAGCGGCAGGCCAGCCACGGCCCCGAGATGCAGCCGGAGGTGACCATCGCCTTGGCAAGATGGAGCTCATCGAGGTTCCAGTCGAGGTGGCAACAACCTCAGACTGAAGTGGGCCAAGAAGCGTGTTGAGGGCCGGCCAGTGTAGACCCTGTCTTGAGAGGCTTGGCGGTGGACGTGAGGGAAGGTGGCCCCTGTAGAGGCGGGCCTGGCACCAAGGGTGGGTTTTCCCTTCAGAGGGAGAGGGGAAGACACGGAAGAGATAGAAGGATGCTCCCAAGAAGGCGGAGGGCGCGGCAGGCCCGGAGAGCAGCTGGGAACGTGGAGGGGAGGGTGTGGCTCGGCGCAGCAGGGTGGGTGCCACAAAGGCAGGGAGCCCCCAGAAGCAGGCGGGCGAGGCCAGGGACCGCCCTTTACCCAGCCCCACCCTCACCTGGGCCAATGACTTATGATGACTTAGCGGCTTGGCAATCTGATGGGCCTGGTCCCCGTGGGAAGGCGGCGGGAGGAGGTCTGGTTCCTGACGAGTACAAGTCCTAACAGAGCCGAGCCGGGCAGCGCCACGGCTGCCGGCGACCAGGGCCGCGGGGCTCGGCGGGGACGCTGGGAAGGGGACTGGGCTGACTCAGGCCCTGACTCACCGGGGCTGCCCCGCGGCACTCAGGAGAGGAGGGGCTTCTGCGGGGTCCCACGGAGCCACTCAGGTCCGCCGCCAAGTGCTCCTTCCTGGGCATGACCCTGAGCGCTCTGACTCCTCCCTGGAGGGTGGCTTCTTCCCTCCTCCAGGAGTTCAAAGACACTTTCTGCGCGGTCCTGGCCTCTGAGGTCACGGTTCCCCCCTCGTGGAGCTCCAAAGACAGTTTACAGAAGGCCTGGATGCCTTGACGGGGGCGAAGATGCTCCCCGGACTTCGGCGTACCGGGCGGGTCACAGACCCTGATACATTCACTCACTCACGTGCTCACTCATCTGTCCCACCTGTTCACCGAGGGCCTGGGGACACCGCCCCACCCACAGCCCAGCTGAGTCACGCTGCCCTCAGGCGGAGCTGGCAAAAGCCTGTGCTCCCTGAGCCGAGGGCTGGGGGAGGCCTCCCGGGAAGCCAAGGTGGAGGTGGGTGGGGCACGGTGGGGGCTGGGGGCTGTGCGGGTGCAGGAAGACCCTCGAGAAGGCCGCTGAGGGGCCAGGCTGCGGGTGAGAGTGAGGCCCTAGAGACGGGGTACGCGGCCTCGGGCGCCGTGCAAGGTGCAGCCACCCAGACCGAGAGCAGCGTCTGGGGAGGGGGCGAGCCCAGTGGTAGGAGCCTGAGTGCGGGGCCTGCAGGATGTGGGGGGCAGTGGGACAGAGGAGGGGGCTCTGTGCCTCCCCTCCCTCACGCAGGACTCCCTCCAGCAGCACAGCCCTCGGCCTCTTCGGGGTGGGCCTCACGCTGTAGAGACCAGCCGGGCCCAAGGTCGTGGCCACCCGGGTCAGCCCCACCCAGTGACGGCTGCGGCAGCGTGTGAGGCCTGGTCTTTTCTGCCCAGAGCTAGTGCAGGGTCAGGCCTGCCCGGGGCCACGCTCTTGCCTCTGCCCCCTCCTTTGTCCTTCCCCGAGATCCACCGTGTTGGCCCAGGCGTCCCTGACTGACTTCCCGCTCGCTTGAGTCGGCCTGGGGGTCAGCTTCCCAGGGGCCCCGAGTTGGGGGGGGGCCGGCCCCCCAACCCCAGTCCGTGGTGAGGACCGCAGGCCCAGCTCCCCTGCAGGCAGGTGGTCCCGTCCCAACTGGGGAAGGGGCAGCATGAGGGGTACCCGGGAACCCACCGGGGAACAGGCGTGGGGATAGTCCGGGGTTTCTGTAGGCGCCGGCGCTGCCGTCTGGGCAGCTCCCCCTGCCTGGGCCCTGCCCTCTCTCCTCTCAGCCAGCGTCCCTTGGCTTACACTGCCGGGTTCTTCTGGCCTCAGTGCCCCTCTGCAGTACGGCTTCCCATGCTGCCAGTCACAGTTATTGGGATGACATAGGGTCATGCAGCCTGCCTCCGAGCTCCAAGAAGGCAGAGCCCTCTCTGTCGGCTCCTGTCCTGCTCTGCGCCCCCCAGAAGGGTGGCGGGGAGGGGCATGAGCCACCGCCCATGGTGCCTGGGCTCAGCCGGCCTCTGAGTTGCCCCAGCTGAGGGCTTTTGTCCCCAGCTCTGTCCCTCGTGGGGTGAGGGCTGCGTCCCCGCACTGGCCCTCTGGCATTCTGGGTTTGCCTGGCTCGGGGCCAGAGACGGCATCTGTCCACAGTAGGAGCAAAAATACCCTTCCCGCATGGGCCCATGTGGGCTGCTCTTGAGGGGTGGCCCTGTGCTACTGCCGGCTCCCCGGGCACTGCTGGCCTTAACCCGGACGGGTGAGCCGGGACAGAGAGAGAAGTCCTACCCCTTCATCCAGGGAGCCCCCACCGTCTCCGGTCTCCTGGCAGGCTAGGCAAGAGGACCACGTGCCCAGAGGCAGAGCTGGGCTAGAGCCTGCCCCTGCACCCCCGGGCCCTCCTCGCCCTCACCCCATCCCTGTCCCCCGCCCCAGCTTGTTCCCCAGGGACCCAGGGGACAGGCTGTGGGCCTGGCAGCTCAGCCCCAATGGGCCTAGTCTAAACCGATGTTCCGCCAGGGAGGCCCCGTTGGCTGCCTCGAGCACCTCAACAGCCCAGCCTTTGTCCGGGCGGCCGTGGCGCTGTTTGCTCAGTGCCCGGCTTGTTTTTCCCAGGCCAGCGAGGCAGGCAGAGGCACGGACTCCATGGAAACAACACAGACCACCTGTCCTGCCCAGCGCTGCCCCCGCCCAGTTGTTTTCTCAGTCTCTGCGGACCTCCTGGTGAGCTGGCCCTGCCCCAGCTGGGCCCTGGGCAGAACGGGACTCGCTGCCCCCGCCCCGCCCACCCTGGGACCTCAGCTGATACGGGGAGCCAAGGGACTTCTGGCGCTCCGCAGTCCCCTCACCTGCCCTCGGCACTCACCAGACGCAGGCTCTGTGGATCATGGGGACTGAGGGCGCCTTCCTCTGCCTCACCTCCCTTCCCTCCTCCAGCCACTCTCTCGGGGAGGAGGCTGTCTCAGGAAAGTACTCTCTGATCAGAGCTCCCCAATATAAAATGGGCTACCTTAAAAGGTGGTGAGGTCCCTGTCATTTGAAGTATGCAAGAGTAGGCTCCTTGGGCCGCTACAAGAAAATCCTTCCTGTGTGGGTGAGAATCGATTGAGTGAATGAATATAGAAAGAGTTCTGTCTTTTGTTCATTCATTCATTCATGTATTGACTCATTCATTGATTCATTCAGAAAACGCCAGTGGCATCCACCCTTTGGCCTGGCCAGGTGCTGGGGGCCAGGTGCAGAGCATATGAGGGCGAGGTTACAGTCACAGTCCCTGCCTTTGTGGCACGCAGTCACATGGGTAGGAAGACGTGGGGGAGACACCTGAGAGTAAGCGACTAGCTCCGGTCGGCTGGATTAGGAGCGAGAGGGACCGGAAAGATTAGGAGTTCAGTGCTCTGGTCCACGAGCAGGGAAACCAAGACACGCAGGGACGGATGTGCCACGGAGAACCTGGATAACTCCCCAGAGCTTCTGGGTCCACAATTATCCAAGCCGCAAGGGCCCACGGGAGTTCCGAGGAGGGGAGACTTCTTCCAGGTCTGGGGAGTGACTCAGGGACGGCTGCAGGACTGAGGCTGCAGGGAGGCTGGACGTTTTCCAGGTATTCGTGGCCATTTCCCGAGCGCTGGTTATACACACCAGGCTGGACTGGGGAACACAGACAGCATCTGGGGAGAGATTGTTCTTGGGACTGACTCCAAGTTAGAACAATCTTGCTTCAAGGGGCTGTGTGGCTGGCTTTAGGCACCAGGAAATTCTGAGCTTCTTACCTGTTCTAGTTAGTGCTGCGTAACGATCCACCCCCAAACGGTGGCATACGACTACAGCCATTTTGTGATGCTCACGTACTCTATGGGTCAAGTGTCCTGAAAGGGCATAGTGGGGACAACTCTTGTCTGCTCTGTGTTATCCGGTGCCTCACCTGGGACAGCTCAAATGGCTGGGGCTGGAACACCTGAGGATCCGCTTCCACGATGACTTCTTCTTGTGCATGGGCGGTGCCAGGGCCGGGGTGACTGGAAGGCTGGAACTGTCAAGCAGCGCGCCCCATGTGGCCTCTCCATGTAGCCTGGGCTTCCTCACAGCATGGAGGTCTCAGGGTCGTGGAACTTCCTTCTTCCTCGGTAACTCAGGACTCCAGGGGAGAAGCTGAATGGCCCTTTATGAGTCAGCCTTGGAAGTCACCCGGTGGCACTTTTGCCACACTCTGCTAGTTGAAGTAGTCACAGTCTGTCCAGATTCAGGAGGACAGGCCACAGAGCCTGCCCTTCAATGACAAAGAGGACCAAGGGCTCTGTAATTGGAGGCTTTACAACTAGCCTCCGATTTCCTCCTCTCCACTTTGAAAATTCTACCATTTGCCAAGGCTGGGTTTAAGTCCCAAGCCAGAAAAACTTCCTGCTAATTCCTGTCCCCAGTAACACTTCCTGCCCACCGCTATGTTCTTGGTTATGATCTCTCTACTCAGTGACAGGGACAGCCATGAGTGTCATACACCTCACTTTGGGACCATGCCCACGTGCTCACACATTGTATTCTTTGTTTTCTCAGAACAGTCACGGGAGGTATTTCAGATGGGGGAGGCATTTCAGATGGGGGAGGCATCTCACACGGAGTTTTGCAGGTTGAGTAGGAGTTCTCCAGATTGGCAGGGATTGGGAACAGGTATGGTGGGCTTGGGTGGTTGGGTGGAGCGGGAGGACAACTTACCTTGAGGCAAGAGGTTTCTCAGTGGGGAAGTGCACAGAATGGTCCTATGTCTTAGGAGGACCCCTCTGGCCCAGACAGCATGAGGACTGCAAGCTGGCCCAGGAGGAGCTGGCACTGGCACTGACCCACGGGCCCCCACAGGTGCCTGTCTACCTGTGCCTGCTATGTGGTTTCATGAGTCCTTTCAACTATTCTCTGTGGTGGGCAGGTGGGCATTGTTAGCCCCATTTTAGAAAACTGAGGCTCCGAGAGGTTTTTATGGAATCCAAATTGGGCAGGAGGGGTAGGACCAGGAAGCTCCTCTTGTCTCTCCGCAGGGCAGAACACTCCTCCTCTCTCCCAGCACCCCGGCCGCCCCTGCAGTCCCCAACCCCTCTCTGCCCTGACCACGGGGTCCAGAAGGGCCCACTCAGGGCTGGCTGCGGGCAGCAGGGCCTCTGGTTTACGCCAGCGGGCAGCAGGGAGTGCAGTCACATGCTCACTCCTGTCCAGTGTCCTTTGTGGCTACAGGAGAGAGAGGGCAGGAGCTGGGGGGAGGGGGTTGGACTGGGGAAACTGAGGCCAAGAACTGAGGGGTCAGGGCTCGGCCTCTGCCACTGGCTTGCACCTGGCTTCCCTTCGTGTCTGGCCGTTCGGTTCCGGCTCTCAGAATAAATCCTCTGCCCACCTGGTAGCTGGCCGGCGCGGCAGCGCCATGCCGCCTGCCCGTGGCAGCCCGGCCCAGTCACCCCGAAACGCTGACAAAAGCCAGCTGCCCTCCCAGCGGTCGCTCGGCAGGCAGACACCCGGAGGCGTGACGCCTGGCCTCGTCTGGCACCGAGGCTGCCAGGAGGGCCCTTGCAAAGCTCTTCCCCACTCCCGCTCCCAGGGGCTTTGCGCTCCTTTCTGGAATGGCTGCCTGATGAGGTAATGCAGCTCGGGCGGGAGGAGGCTGCTGGGACGCGCTGCTGGCCGGGCCCCAGCTGGGCTGCAAAATGGCTGCCGCGGCCTCCGCGCCCTGCCTGCCGGACGCCACCGACCGGGTCGAGCGGCCGGGAGGGGACGGGACTCCGGGCGGCACGCCTGGCCACCTCACCCCGGCGCAGCCAGCGGACCCGGCTCTTCTCCCATTTATGCATCTCCAGGCCTCAGACTGGCGCAGTCCCCAGCGGAGGCCGAGGCCTGCAGCCTCACCCCATCCGCAGGGCCCATGCACACGGGGGACACGGGCCTGGAGGGGCACGCTGTGCCCAGCGTCGCGAGTGCGTGTCCTGCTCTTCCTCTGCAGCCCCGGGGGCGAGGGCAGGCCTCCTGTGCACGCACCGCGGCAGGGAGCAGCGCCATGCGCCTGCTGCGACCTGCCAAGCTGCTTTTTCCTGGAACATGAGTCTTTTCCGGCCACAGAGCAGGGAACAGCGAGGCCGCCCGCACTGCTGTGCTGGAGCCAGGGGGAGCATCGCGCCGGCGAGCGAGGAAGGCTGGTGCGCTGCCCACCCTGGTGTCCCTCTCGGGGCCTCTCTTGGCTCCAATGAGAAGGTGGCAGCCCCTTCCCTGTCCCCTGCCAGGCTCCTCTGCAGGTGGGACCTGCCGGGGAGAAGCTGGTGAGAGACAGGAACTGAGCAGGGAAGTGGCCCAAGGAGTGACTCACCTTCCTCACCCACACGTTCCCCCACTCCCAGCCGGCCCAGGGCCACAGGAACCAGCATGACCCGGCAGCCCCAGACCTCCCAGGCAGGGGAAAGGACACTAAGGACTGGGAACCGGCGGCTGCATGAGGCTGGGGGCTGCAGTGACCTGGCACCTGGAGCATCCCAGGGAGGCCCCAGTGGGAACCTCCTGGGGGCTGGAGGAGGGCCGCCCCCCCAGGGCTGAGCCGAGCAGTGGGCCCAGCAGGACCCCTGACATGGGTGGGGTGGTACATGGGCTGGGCCTGTGGCTGTGGCCAGTGGTGTCCTGAGGGAACAAGGCCGGCCTCCACTCCTGCAGGCCCCGCCGGGCCGCCTCTGGCTCGAAATTTGTTGTGCAACATTGGCCAATCCCTCGCCCTGGCAGGGCCTCAACTTCCCCATCTGCAGACAGGAGGCGGAGCGGGCGGGGGCCTCACCGGACTCCAGCGCCCGTCGGGTCTGGCGCGCAGGCCTGCAACTGCGCGGCCTCTCGGCCTGGCCCCGCGCTGCCGCGTTGGAGGCCACGGCTGGAGCACAGCCCAGCGCTCCGCGCGCGCAGATGAGGGCCGCGCTGTTCGAGTCGTGCGGGACGTAGCGGCGGCACCAGGGTCGGCGCTCAGAGTCCTCTGCTGGCCCCGAGTGACCCCACTGGGCGCTGTCGCCCCCCTCCTGTTTTCACAAAGCACGGCCCGGGAGAGCCCGCGGCTGGCTCCCGGAGGATGGAACTGCTCCCTCTGCTGCCCCCTGGTGGGCGCAGTGACACATGGCGGCCCAATACCGAGCGCCTGGCACCCACAGGGCCACAGACACCTACAGAGCCACAAACATCCACAAGGTCACTGACACCCACAGAGTCACGGGCACCCACAGGGTCACAAACATAGAGTCACAAGCACCCACACGGCCACGAACACCCACAGGGCCGTGAACACCTACAGAGCCATGAACACCTACAGGACCACGAACACCTACAGGGTCATGAACACCTGCAAGGTCATGGGCACCCACAGGGTCGTGAACATCCATGGGGTCACAAGTACCCACAGGGTCATGAGCACCCACAGGTCACGGTCACCCACAGGGCATGGACATTCACAGGGCCGGGGCACCCCCACCCAGCACCAGGGCACCCTCTCTGGGAGCCCTGGCTGAGGGTGCATTATTTCACTGACTGCATCATTTCATTGACTCTTCACACCCCCCGCAGGAGAGGTATCGTCGCGATTGCCACTCTAAAGCCAGAGTCTGAGGTTCAGGTGGGGCGCAGAGCCTGCGGAGTCGAGTGGCCTGTGACGTTTGAAATGGGCACCTCCAGCCGAAAAGTGCTACCTCCCCACGGCAGCCACCTGGGGCTCCAGGCTGCAGGATGGGGCAGGGGAGGATGGGGCTCATTGTTCCTGGGATGGTCACGCAGACAAGCCCTGGCTTCCCGACTGAGGGGAACTGAGGAAAAGAAGGGCCCGGTATGGTTCACAGGAACAAGAAGGTGTCTGTTGGGGGCACTCTCCCAGGGCCCTGGGTGCAGGGGGTGCTGGGGCAGCGCCTGGCCAGGGTCAGAGGGCAGCCAGTGCCCCCGCCGCACCTCGAGTCCCACAGCAATCAGGGGCCAGGCCCTCACGCACTGAGCCCACTGTGGGCTGCCCTCTGCCAGGATCCTGCACTTGTCACCCAGGAGAGGGCTTTCACAAGAGGAGGGAGGACCCAGAGCTCCAGCAACCTGCCCAAGGCCACGCCCCACCAAGGGGTGGATTGGAAGCTGGGTTGGCCGCCCCACCCCCTGCCATCCCCTGGGCACCTGGTGTTGTATTCCCAAGTCATCATCAGGTGGAGGATGGGAAGGCCAAGCCCGTGCTTGGCCTGATCCCGTGGACAGGTCCCTGCACTCTGGGCTCCTCTGCCAGGGCTGCCCTCTCAGCTCTGCGCCCTCCCACCCAGCGTCCTGAGCCCTCACCTCCCTGACCCTCACGAAGTATGGCTGGGCTCTCCCTCCCTCCCCGACTCTCCGCCCTCCCTCTCTGACTCTCCAGGCCCTTGCGGGGACACCCACACAGTGAGCACTCGACAGGCTCCCCAGAGACACAGTGTATTAGCGCTGAAAGGCCCATCATCTACCGAACCCAAGCATCAACTTTTGCTGGTGGGGAAACTGAGGCCCAGGTAGAGGAAGGACTTGCCAGGCCCAGGATGTGCCAGACGCAGAGCTGGGGTGACCCAGAGCCACAGTCCAAGGGTGGGGAGGGGCTCCCCTTGCCCTGAAGAGGTGTGTGGCCTCCCAGGCAGAGGGGCTGCCGGGGTGACGCCCCTCCACACCCCGCGCACAGCGAGGCTCGGTGGGGGCCAGGAAGAGATCTGCACCTGCCCTGGCAGTGGCCGGAGGCCGGAGGGCTGGGAAGGGGCAGCTCCAGCTACTCGTCCCCTTGGCAGATGGCCACGCCGCCCGGGGCAAGGACGAGGGTGTCCGGGCCCGTTACCCCCGTGGAGTCTGCCTCCCCCTCTCCCCTCAGCCTGTTTTCTCTTGTCCAGCCGGGGACATCAGACAGGAGAGGAGGCTGCCTCGAAGCCAGAGGCCCTGGCTGCAATACGAAAGCCACCAAGTTGTTATTTTGGGGTTAAATCAAAATAATCATCTCCCCAAGGTGGTGGGTGGTCCCCTCGAGGGAGCACAGTCCTCACACAGCCCCTTGAACCCAGGAGGCCGCGTCTCTGGATTGCAGGGACGTGAGAGAAGGGGATAGTGAGGCTGATGCTGCCGCCAGGCCTGGCCCAGCAGGAAGGGGCGGTGTGGTCGCTTCCCACCCGCTCAGGCTGTGCCCACCCCAGCCCCGGATCCCGGCTCTGCCTACCTCTGGCCCAGCCCATCCTGGCTTGGGCTGCGCTGTGGCCCGAAGCCCTGCAGCCCCACAGGAGTCCCTCCTCAAGTCCAGCACCAGCAGCCACCAAGGCAGTTTTCCTAAAAGTCCCAGCGGGCCAAACTCAGGAACCGTCATGGCTCCCCCAGCCCTGGGGGACAGTCAAGACTTTGAGGCGCCTCTCAAGGCTCCTGCAGCCTGGTCCCCACCCTGCTCCTCTCCCACCTCCCCTTCCCCTCGACCCCACTGCTGTGTTTGCCCTCACACCGAGGGGGGTGCTATTAGTCCATTCTAGTCTGCAGCCATACCGTCCTGAACGCACTTAATCTCATCTGATCTTGGAAGCTGAGCAGGGTTGGGCCTGCTTAGTTCTTGGATGGGAGACATCCTGGGACTATTGGGTGCTGTAGATTTAAATTAGTTTTTTAAAAAATTAAAAAAAGAAAAAGAAAAAAAGTCCATTCTACAGTTGGAAACATTGAGGTCCAAGGAGGAGGCCCCAGGGCAAAAGCAGCTGAGCTGGACAGCAAGAGGAGGACCAGCACCGGGCATGGGAACCTCATTCAGAAGCTGAGCCTCCCAGCACAGAGGGGGCTGGGGAGAGGGTACATAAATGACACTGGGAGTGATGGCGAGACTGGCCTCAAGGACAGGTCCTCCGGGGAAAGCCCCCCTGGAGGGGAACAGGGTTCCCGCAGCTCGGAGCCTGGGATGTAGGGTCTGACCATCGGGGGCAGCGACCCCTCGACCCCTTGCTCGGCTGTGCCGCAGATGAGGCTGGGCCGTGGGACCTGGGCGCCGGAGCGGGGAAGCTGGGCTGGGGGGCGGCTGCCATCTCCACCGAGGGAACCGACCCCACCCTTGGCCTTAAGTGGCCTCCAGACCTGTGCTTGGGGCAGCCAGGCCACAGGGGGCCTGGAAGCATGGCCGTCGCTGTTTGTTCAGCTGTCTGGTTGGCGCCGGCTCCCCCGCTGGGGCCCAGACTCTCTGGAGTTAAAGCGCGCCGCCCTGTTCCCACCGCGCAAGCTCGGGGCAGTGGCCGTCTCCCAGCAGGATTTCTCCGTGGGAGTCTTAAGGGTAAGCCACCTAGTGGAAGGCTGCAGGCTGGCCCTTGAGCCAGAGACCCGTGGGTGACAGTGGGACCTCAGGGACAGCTGGCCACCCTCTCAGGTCCCTGGGGAAGCAGAGAGTACCCGCAATTTGGGTCACTTGACAAGTGTTTAGTAAAGGACAGGCGTGGACTGAGCTCAGGAAGGGCTACGCAGGAAGGGGCCCACCGCGGAGGCCAGTGCCCGCGGGCAGGGAGGGCAGCCTGCTGGCTTTGGGATAGGGGCTGGCGCCAAGAGCCCGGCCTCTGGTAGAGGGGCCTGGGCCTCCTGCCAGCACCTCCCACCAGCGAGGCCAGGGGCAGGTCCCAGCACAGAAAGCCTGAGGATATGTCCCCAGGGCTGGCCCCGGGGGCAGCTAGAGCAGGTGCAGGGGTGTCCTGGACAGGCAACTCGGGAAAAGCCAGCAGACTGGCAGCTGCAGGACGTTCCTCACCCACGTGGCCGTGGCAACACGGGCCAGAGCAGCCAGGCCACTTACCTGATATGGAATCGCGAGCAGAGAAGGCCCTGGAAGCCAGGGGGTGGAGCCCTCCAGCTGTGTCTTCCACCCAACATTTCTTCTAGAGCCATGCCATGCCTCCATCGAGGGTGTCTAATTCTCCTCCCCTTGGGCTGGGTGGGGCTGAGACCCCCTCTGTGAGCAGGTGGGGGGCTGCCAGGTGAGGTCCGGGTGGGGCTGAGAGAGCCCTTCCCTTCTGCCCAGCTCTCTTGGGGTGCTCACTCTTGGACCCCAGCTGATACAAAGCGAAGAGGCCTCCAGATTCCAGCCCCCAGCCCGAGCCACCTCCAGCCCAGGCCCCCAACCTGGGGAGCAGAGACAAGGCGTCCCCACTGTAACCCACAGAGCCCGTGAGCACGACAAAAGAGCCGTTGCAGGCATCTATGTTTGGAGGGGATCTGGTACGCGGCAAGTGCAGTACTGGAGCAAACCCGAAGGCATCTCTGACTAGTCTCTCTGGACGCTCGGGGTCTCACTGTGTTGTCCAGGTGGGCCTCAAACTTCTGGGGCCTCCCAAGTAGCTGGGACTATAGGTGTGTACCAGTGCACCTGGCTTAGACACCCAAACATTCTCTCTTCACACCCCAAAAGAGACCTCTCTGTCCTACGTGGGCTTGAGCAGCCACAGAACGTTGAATTGATGCCACAGTCTATGCTCACTGCCCCACAAGGACCCCTGTGTCCTTGGCCTTAATGCTGCCAGCACCCTGGCACCTGGACTTCGTGGAGCTGTCACCTGCCCAGGGTGAAAGGGGCAGGGGTGTCAAGGAGGCGGGTGGTGTGGACTTGTTCTTCTATGAACAGCGTGTGGGAGGCCTCATTTGCCTAGTTAGAGCCTGAGCCCTGGGTTCTCTGGGCAGCTTCAGGGTCCTGCATCGGAGCAGGACTGGACTCCTGGGGCTGCTCAGCACCTGCCTGGCCTGCTGGGAGGCAGGGAGCCCATGTGGTCAGTGACCGGCATTTCAGACACAGTGCCCGGGGGCACCTGGATGGGATGACAGTGGGCAGCAAGGACATGGTCTGGGGTTCAGTGTTCCCATCACAGGGTCACAAGCTCAGCCGAAGAGGAGAGAGCCAGCCAGTCTGTAGAATGCGGCCAAGCGAAGACAGACCAGCCACTTGCTCACGGCGAGTTTGTACAGCCAGCCTTCAAGTGACTGGGCTGCCGTGAGGATGAGCAGAGGCACATGCCAGAAACCCCAAAGTCCAGCCCAGGTAACCCCAATTGTGGTATCTCCAATCCCCCATGGCACCTGTCCCAGGATGGGAACACTGGGAGTAAGACCTGGTGCCTTTTAATTGTACCCGTGGACTAGTAATTGCATGAACTGCCGCTTTCCCTTTTTGCCTCTGCCGCTGGGGAACTTTGAGCCAAGCTGTGAGCTCGTCTCTGGCTCTGTTTAGCTAGACCTGCCGTCTCCCCACCTTTCCCTTCCTCTTTCATCTCTGCTTTTAAATACATGCTCTGTGACATCTTTGTTGCATGCCCAAATCCTTTCTGGATGAGGTGACCCTGGGACCCTTCCTCCAGGCTCCTCAGTCCCCGCAGCCCCCCAGCCCCCCGACGAGGCAGAATTCCGCCCTCTGGGCAGCACGTCGTCGGCAGGTGCCTGAGATGCTCCCACCCGCAGTGTGGGCTGGAATCTCCGCCCCCCGCTCGGCACGGGGTCAGGGCCATCTCACCTCCCGCACACCTGTTTCCTCCGCACTCACCGCGCTCCGCAGGGCTGTCAGGGTGAGAGGAACTGTGTGCGAGGAGGACACACAGCAGCAGGGGTTACGTGGTGGCTGTGGGTCGCTTCTGTCACCACTCCTGCTGTGCTTCTCAGCTGTCTTCCGCGGCAGCCCCGGCCAGGCTCCTGAGCACAGCAGGCAGGAAACATGCTGCGCTGTCCCCTCTCCTTGGACAATGCCCCTCCGATGGCACCTCAGGTCTCTGTCCTGGGGGCGGTGGGAGCCTGGGGACACGTGGGGGCCTCCAGGAGAGCCTGCTCAGAGGAAGGGCCTCAAAGGTGAGACCTGAAGGCTGAGCAGGGGAGAGCAGGTGGAGAGACGGCCAGGAGGAGAGGTCAGGCCAGGTGGCTGGACAGCCCTGCCGAGGCCAAGGAGCCGAGAAGGCCCTTTGAACCCGGGCTGCGGCCTGTGCCGATCAGGAGAGGCCTGCGTGAGCAGAGGCGGGGAGGCAGGGCTCCCTGTGCCTGGGGAGGAGGGGAAGCAATCCCAGAGGCTCAGGTGTGCTGTGTTGAGATCAAGGCCTTCCAGGAGGCAATGGGGAGCCACAGAAGGTTATAGGGGAAGGCTCTCTGATGCTCACATGGAACACACAATTCTGACTTATTTACTTGAACCCAAAAACTCCTCTGTTGACTGGGCATGGCCATCCTCGCCTGCTGTGGGGGATGTGCCTTCACCCCCTCCCACCCAGACAGCAGCAGAGTAAACAGAGCTATCTCAGGGAGGGACAATGGACACTCAGTTCAGTTTTTAAGGTCGAAAAATGTGGCTGAGACAATATTTGAAAGAAAAACAACAAAAGAAGATTCTAGAAATGAGATCCCTAGTCATGAGTCCACGTTCCACACAATGGCTCTGGAGAGATGGGAGCCAGTGTCCCCAGCCTGGCACTGCTGCAGGCTCCGGGCACAGGACTGGGCCTGAGGGGGTCTCAGACCCTCAGCGCAGGGCAGGAGTGGGCTCTGAGGGCCCAGCAGGTGGGAGCGACGCACAGTTCCCTGGGCCTCCGTGAGGGAGACAAGGAGGGAGTGGCCTCAGGAGCAGTGACAGAGGTGTGGCTGAGCCAGCAGCAGCCGTGCCAGGCTGGGGAAGGACCCTCAGAGGACACCTGCCTGGAGAGATGGTGTCCAGGACCGTGCACCCCAGCAGTGATGCTGTAGACATCAGGTGCCATGAGGGCACTGAACTGACTCAGTTTACCCCATCGAGCAGGATCACGCAAATGCAGCTATGGAGGAGTAAAATCTATCATTACCCCTGCTGAGACTTAGCCTTCTTTCCTCAAAGGACATTCCAGGGCAAAAGTGCTTCCTGACCCCTGAGGCCTGGTGGGTGGGGTGGGGGGTAAAGTCAGGTTCGGGCTGTCTCTGCCCCGGCAGGCCCCAGCCCAGGGCGGGTGCCGTGGGGACCAGGGGGCACTTACGGGTTCCCAGGTTTGACCTCTGCACCCCCTAATCCCTGCCCTTGGGGTCTAGGGTCCGAATCCCCACGGGGCCAGTGGCTGAGTTATTTTTCTTTGGGGAGGAGCAGGAGCCAGGCCTGGAGCCATTTCCCGTGGCCTTGGGTCTTGGCTTTCCTCTCCTCCCGCCTTCGCCCCTCCGTCTGGGCTAGGAAGTGGCAGTAATCTAAGGTCAGGGCAACGGCGGGTCAGTCGCCGCAGGCTGGGTGACTGGGTGGTCCTGAGGGTCCCCAACGGGACTGGGGCCAGTTGAGTGGGTGGGAGGTTGAGGGCGGGTCGCGTGGGAGGCAGGGCCAGGCCTCCCCGTCCAGCCTCTGCGCTCAGCTGGGGTGGTCGCTGGAGCCAGGCGGGTCGCAGTGGCGAGGGGAGGGCGCCCGGCCGGACTGCCTGTGCGCATGCGCCCCGCGGCCGGGTTCAGGGTCCCGTAGGCCCCGCCCGCCCGGGCAGCAGCCGCTTCCGGCCGGCAGGGAGACAATGCGCTGGCGGCGGTGGCCCGGGGCCAGGCCCTCCATCCCCCAGCTACACAGGAAGAGAGCTCACCAGAGCAGCGTGTCCTGAGGTGAACCCGCCGCCCAGGCGCTGTGATTTAGGGCGCCTCCAGTTTGAGTCAAACTGGTTCCTTTCAGCCGTAGAATGGCCAGGGCCTGGGACCCTGCCTGGGGCTTGGGGGCTGGGAGGGGGTCCTGCATTGGAGGGGGGGCCCCGTCTGTCTTTGCACCCTCTCCTGCAGCTCTCGCCCTCCGTGGGGCCTTTGCACGGGCCGCGACCAATGCCTGCCGAGCTCGTTCTCCAGGTCCCACTCCAGGGACTCCCATGGCCTGAGTCCTTCTCTGTCCTTGCATTAGAGTCCTTCCTGTCCAGTGTCTTGTTCAGGTGCTCTCTGCCCCTCTGCTGACACAGGCTCTGTCTTGTGCTGGGACCTCCCTGTCTTGGCCCCTGCTGTGTCCGGGGGATTGTGTAAGGTCTCCCGGGGCATCCCCCTCCACCTCTCCTGCCCACATCCCCCCTGGCTCTCTCCTGCACCCCCTTCGGGCTCAGCTCTTGTGGCCACGGCCTGCCTGCCTGCACGGTGTGTGCACCTCCCTGGGCCCACACCCTGCGCCCCAGTGTGCCTGTCCTTTTGTGTCCTGGCCCTGGAAACACCCGGAAGGCAGGGCCACTGCTGGAGCCCACCTGTGACTGGGCAGGCAGCATGTGACTGGTCCTCCTGTCCTCACCACAGACCACACCCTCCTCTGAGTGCAGCCCATTTGCCCTTCCTCTGTGATCTCAGGGCTGGCCACCAGGCCCATGGACCGGGAGGGTGGCCCCACTGAGCCCCGCTGGGAGGAGCTGCCCCTCTGAGTCAGTGCGGGGGACAGAAGCCTACAGAGTTAAGCTGCCCCCCGGACTCAGGCAGCGCAGGCTGGAGCTCCAAGCTCCCCTGGCCCCGCTGTAGCAGGCCAAGGACCAGCCCTGCCGTCCAGCCTCAGGCCTCCTTTTGGCCTGAGTGTCACCCCTGGGGAAAGTGTTATATTTTTGTGCTTATTTTGGTATCCCCCAAATCTCCCAGCACAAAACCAGGCACATAGTAGGTCCTCATGGAGATCCTTGTTAGCTGGCAGATTGCTGAATGAGTGAGCTCTGGAAGCTTCCTTGACGTACTGAGCTCTCCCGGCCTGCCCTCTGCTGCCCCACTTGCCCTGGCTACTCGGGGGGGGGGTGGGGTTGGCTTCAGGGTCTCTCGAGGGAGAGGGAGAGCCCCCCAGGGAAGAGCGAGGGTGCCACTCAGCCATAAGAGGATGGAGCACAGAGAGGTACAATGCCCCACCCCCCAGGAGGCAATGATAACAATAAAACACAACAGGAAAAACGAGTGAGGACCTGGAGGTTGGAGCCAGCGTGCACTGCTGGTGGCAGTGGCCGCTGTGGATGACAGTCTGACGGTTCCTCAAAAAGCTAAACAGGGAGCCAGGGTTACGCGTGACCCAGCGGTTCCACTCCTGGGCATGTTCCCAAGCGGAAGGACACGGCTGGAGCAGATCCTTGCACAGCCCCGTTCACAGCAGCAGCGCTTGCAGAAGCCAGCAGTGGCAAGGGCGCAAATGACCTGACCGCCAGCAGATGAGTGGGTGATCAGCGTGTGGTCCACGCACAGTCCTTGCTAGCCACCTCGGGGCTAGGTGTGACCTGCCGAGTCCCATTATGGGGCCTTGGCTCCCCCACCCCACCGGAGGGCGGATGATTCTGGGGCCTGCAGACTCCTCAGCCCGGTGGGGACCATAGATCCAAATACTCGTCGTACTACTCCTCGAGGGGACATCCCCGCCTGGGCCTCAGTCTCCTCCCTCGTCCTACCGCGTCCTCCCGGAAGCTCCCCAGGCAGGCACCACTACAGACAGCTGAGGGACTTGTTGGGGTCATAAGGCAAGTCCGGGCCCGGAAGTCATGTCTGGGGGGAATCCAGAACTGGAACTCCCCACACTGTGTCCTACGGCCTCCATCCCTCTGTCCCTCCCAGGAGTCCGGCCCACCCCACCGCCGCATCCTTTCCCTGCCGAAGTGCGCCCTCTGGTGGATCTCGTGGGAATTGTCGGGGATGAGGAGGAGGAACTGGGACCTGGGCCAGAGGCCAGGGGCTGGCTGGGGTAGGGAGCTGCCTGGCTGAATTGGGGGGGGGGCGGCGGGAGGCCAAGACCTTTATTTCTTAGGAGGGGCTGGTTTCACTGCCCCACAGTGCGGCTGGGACCTGGGACTATGAGGCCAGGCAGGGAGGCACACACTCAGGCTCCATGCTCAGGGTTTTGTCATTAGGTGGAAATGGGGTTGGCTGGGGGCCCAGGAAGGAGCTATCGGGGCCCTGGGGTAGCAGGTGCCACCAGGCCTCACCCCAGAACTGCTCCTGAGTCCTAGCTCTTGGGGAGCCGGGCCATCTTTTGTAGGGGATGCCGTGGACTTCCAGCCCTGGACAGGCCACCCTGCTGGCTTGAGCACAGTGGCTGGAGTGCCCGGCCTCTCCACCCTCTCCAGACTTCCAAAGTGCCCCCGCCTGGCCCAGCTGCTGACCCCAAACCTGATCCTGACTCTGCCCAATAAGGAGAAAATGACCATCTGCCCCTGCCCCAGAAAAGATGTCTCTGGAACCCAGGATGGAGCTGGGAGGGTGCCCTGAGGTCACCTAAAACACCACCCACCACCCCTATCACTTCCATGGAAAACTAGGGTCCAGGGACTATAACCTGATGAGGACAAATCCAGGTTTCAAGCTGGATCTAGTGAGGGGAGAAGAAATTTTCCTTCTTTTTAGTCCTTAAAACACGATCACCACCAACAGCAACATTACCACCGTCACCACTAGTATCATCACCACCACCACTACCACCATCACCACCACCACCATCATCATCACCATCTCTACCACCATCACCACCACCACCATCATTATCACCATCATCACCACCACCACCACTGCCACCATTATCACCACCACCACCATCATCATCACCATCATCACCACCACCACCACCATCACCATCATCACCACCAGCATCACCATCATCACCACCACCACTACCACCACTACCACCATCACCACCACCACCATCACCACCACAATTGCCACCATCACCACCACCACCACCGCCACCATTATCACCACCACCACCATCATCATCATCACCATCACCATCATCACCATCATCACCACCACCACTACCATCACCACCATCATCATCACCACCACCATCACCACCATCATCATCACCATCATCACCACCATCACCATCACCACCACCACCATCACCACCAACATCATCACCACCACCATCACGACCATCATCATCACCACCACCAGCACCACCATCATCATCACCAGCATCACCACCACCACCACCATCACCAGCAACACCACCACCAACACCATCATCACCACCACCACTACCACCACAACCACCATCACCACCACCACCA